>JACBKR010001187.1:0-45591 GCA_014218235.1 Colocasia esculenta
GATGTATTTAACATGTTCCAATTATTATGCATCAAAATCACAACTTGTCATCATCAAAATATGAGGGGAAATGAATTATATTCACACTCAACCCAACAGTGGTCTGGGCAGCCGTCGTAATAAGGTTCATATCACGACGCCCCACCCCGTCGCGTTCTAGTGGCCGGAGGCTAAAAGCCTTGGCCGGATCCCCTTCTTCCTTCTTTTCCCTTTTCCTTCTGTTCCTCCTCTCCGAGGTGGGAAGCCTCCTTCCCCTTGTTCTCTGACAATTGGAGCTTGGAGGAGCAACGGCGGCTCGTGCGGAGCGCTGGAGCGTCGTGTGGAGCGAGGAGGAGGCGGTCGTGGATTCGTGAAGGCACTCCTTGGGGGGTTTCGGTTCTTCAAATTAGTAGGGATCTCTTGTGCCCATACTTGTTAGTGTGGATTGGAGCCCTCGGGGTTCATTGCATGCTTTAAATGCTTTCCCCATGCTCCCCTCCCCATGGTTGTAGTGTTTGTAGCATGTGGGGGACCCCAGAATGTAGCATTCCGGTGGTCTGCCTTCCAGCTGATGTCGCAATTGCCGAGCGCGTCATGACATTAGAGAAGGCGTCGCCCCGGTCGGACGCGACCTTATAGCAGTGTAGGTGGCCATCGCGATAAGGGTCGCATTGCGACCCGGTTCCCCATCACGACAAGGTTCTAGTCGCGACGCGCTTGCCCGTCGCGACTCAACGCATGTCGCGGTGGCCTGCCCGTCGCGTTCTTAACGTGACGGCCGTGTAGGTTGTGATAGCATCTGTGTCACTGTGGGTGTTTCCGTGGCCGCGGTTGGTGTGTCGGCATATGCCCCAGGGCAGGGTTGCCCTTAGGACCTTCTAGTAGGGAACGCTGTAGGTTGGCTCGCTGTGTTCAGTGACCGAAGGTGACACCTTTGTGGCCGTGTCCTAGCAGTGGTGCTAGGAGGCTCACGTCTGTCTAATAATCGATTGTCTGTTGGTCAATCGATTATTAGAAGAGCGATGGTTTTTGTTCTATTTGGTGGTGTTCCGATTTCTTGGGTCGTGCCTTGTGTGTCGGCATTGGCCGACGGCCCTTCTGGAGGTTTCAGGAAGGGGTGCCGTGCATGCCTGTGCCTACTGGGCTTGTCTTGGTTACAAGCCAGCTGTGCTGTTTCTATTGGTGATTGCCATGCCAGTTCTCTTTCGCCCGGTGCTCGGCACTTGAGGGCTTGTCTGCGAGATAGGTTATTACCATTACCTGGGACCCCCAACCCCGCGCGTCTGTTGAGGGAGTTCTCCAGGCGGCGGGCGTGCTCAAGTCATGGGCTTAAAGCAAAAGGGGAAAATGGTGGGGACAGTGGCGTAGAGTCGTTTGTAGAGCTCTCTTAGCTGGTCTGGGTCTCTGAGGTGGTTGAGACACTCTTCCGGTGTGGACTAGCTAGTCCTTCTCACTGCCTTGCTCTGCGTTGGTTCTGGAGCCACGTAGGGAGGTCAGGCGTGGGGCCGCAGTTCGGCCGGACTGCGGTGTTTGTGGTTGTGTTCTTTGCTGTGACTCGCTAGCCTCACTCTACCTAGGGAGGTCGTAGGCAGGAGTCAGTGGCTGGCGAGTGAGAGGGGTGGACTGTGTGTCCCTCTCTTAGCTGCCTGTGGCAGTGGCTTGGTTGTCTTGCTGTGATGTTGCTTCACACGCTGTTTCCGAGTTTGGGTTTCTCGTCGCCCTAGCCTGCACGATGGTTGTAGCCTTGCTGTGTCTAGTTTCCATGGGTTTGGTTGGTTTGGCCTCGTGGGCCGTGTTTAGTGGTTTCCGCTCTGCGGGTTCTCTCGGGGTGCCTTGTGAAGGCACCCAACTGCTGTTTCGGTAACCCGTTCCTTGGTGCCGTTTGTGGTGGCACCGGAGTTTGTAGTTCCCTGACCTCGTGGAGTGCCCGAGGTGCAGGGTGGTTCTGTTTGTGGGCCCTCGACCTTGTGGAGGTCTGAGGTGGTCGTGTCTGTGGTGAGACATTCATTCTCACTTGGCTGCTTAGTGTCTCTCGGGGTGACACCTAGTTGTTCCTTCCCGACCTCGTGGAGGTCCGGGATGTTGGCGCTTGTGTCGTGAGACTCTGGTCTCACGTGGTTGCTCCGGTGTTCCGTGAGCTCCTTTGTCTCGGCGTGTGTGTGCCAAGGTGTTGCTTCTGCATTGTGTTTGACTCCGCTGGTTCTGCGGGAGTCGTGTTTGGCCCGACCCGGGTTGTGGTCGAGATGTTTCTCTATTCCACTGCTTTGTAGTACTCTATGGTAGGCGTTTCTCACTTTACTGCTTTGTAGAGTAGTTTTGCTTCCGCTTGTTGGAGTTCCTGCAGCTCTGGATGGTAGGGGACTGGTTATCCCTACCGAGCCTTGGTTGCGAGGCTCACCCCCCTACTCTCTTCAAGTAGGGACTTGCGGTCGCAGGAGTTTGTTGCCGACGGTCGTGGTGGCGGCTTGTTCGCCGTGCTTTGCCAGCAGTGTGAGTTGTGAGCGTGAGAGCTCTTGTACCATTAGTTGAGAGTGGCCTTTTTGCAAGTCCTCGGGGTATGCCCCTTAAGGACTGCACTTTTCTTTCTGTACCTATACTTTTATTGGGACATGTTGTACATAATTTCCTTATAATGTATGAACTTTCTTGTTATAGTTATTTGAATTCATTGCTTATCTCACTAGACTAAATTCTAACCCTTCCGGGTCTTCGGATCCGTGGGTGGCGGTGCGACCTTCGTGGGTCCCTGGCGGGGGTCTGGGAGGTCGGGTAGTTACACTAACCTAGCTTCTGCCTCCGCCCCTGCAGAAGGGTGAGACAGAGCTGCCACAGAACACACAACACACCACACACCATAGCTTTGCCAAGTTGCGGCCTCACGCCTGACCTCCCTACGCGGCTCCGGAACCAACGAAGAGTGAGGCAGTGAGACAAAGGACTGTCTGGGTCGCGCCGGGATGAGAACCACCTCAACGACCTCAGCGTCCCTCCCTAGACAAGCGAGCTCTACAAACGACTCAGCGCCGCTGTCCAAAGCACCGTTTTCCCCTCAACTCCAGAGTCCGCCTCAAGTCGGCTACCAACTCGAGCACGCTCGTAGCCGGAAGCACTCCCTCAACAGGCTCCCGAGGATGGGGGTCCCAGGTAATGGTAACAACCTCTCAGATCGGGGACAAGCCCTCAAGTGCCAAGCACCGGGCAAACAGGCGAGGCAGCACAACAAAAACCACGCCGAACCGTTGGCTTGTAGCATACGACAAGCTCAGTGAGCACGCACGCACAGACCCCCAGGGGGCCGTCGGCCAACCAAAAACGCACGGAAAATATGGAGCCTCAGAACACTACCAGCAACATGAAAACTCGTCGCTATGCTAATAATCGATTGGTCATCGATCAATCGATTATTACACAAACGTGATCCTCCTGGCACCACTGTCAGGACATGGCCACGAAGGTGTCACCTTCGGTCATAGAACGCAGAGAGGTAACCTACCGCGTTCCCTACCAAAAGGTCCTAAGGGCAAAGCCTACCCTGGGGCACATGCCGACACACAAACGGCCTATGGAATCACCCGAGGCAACACAAGTACTGTCGCGACCCCCAAAGCCGTCACGACACCATCGCGACGGGGAAGGGCACTGTGACAGCCTTGTCGCGATCGGGCGAAGCGCCACGACAGCAAACCTGTCGTGACCAAGAAACGCGTCACGACAGCGACCCTTATTGCGACCGCCAACCACGTTGCGATAAGGTCGCGCCCGACCGGGCCAACGCCTCTTCTGATGTCGCGACACGCCGAGCCGTCGCGACACTAGCAGAGAGGTAGACCAATGGGATCCTCAATCCCGGGCCGCCCACAAACCATACAAACACACCATAGGGGGGAGGGGAGCATGGGGAAAGAGGTAAAGCTATCTATAAACCCCGAGGGGCTCCCAATCCACCCGAATCAGGAGGGCACAAAAAATCCTACCTTTCACGAAGAACCAAACCCACGAAGGGCCTTCATGACGCTCGGCACCTCCTCCTCGCTCCACGATGCCGCTCCACTGCTCCGCACGAGCCCCCCGGTGCCACCACGATCGATTACCGGAGGGGAAACCTCTCCATCGTCGGAGAAGAGGGGAAAGGGAAGAAGAGGAGAGAAAGGGGAAGAGGGGGAAGGGGTAGCGGCCAAGGCTTTTAGACTTCGGCCACCGAGACGCGACGGACCGCCCCATCGCGTTAAGAACCTTAACGCGACGGGTCAACAGACCGCAATAAGAACACGTCCCCCATGGACGTCGCGACAATGCGACAGGCTGTACTGACACACCTGCCACTCTGACAGGCGTCAGATAGCCGCACAGCGGAACACGACAACACTGTCAAGACCTGTTGACCGGTCACGACAAGAACGTGACAGGCAAATCGGGCACGACAAGAACGCGACGCACACCTGCATCGCAACAGGGATGACTGTCGCGTCGGACACCACGATGCCACACTAATGCGTCACCCATCCTGGACGCATTAGTGGCCAGTCATCCAGGACACCGGACGGAAAGCCGAGTCTTACAATTCATCCTAATAGAGTTGAAACAATTGGATGGAAACAAACTGCAGAATATTTTGAATACCACTGAGCATCTGACACAGGAACAATGGCTTCAGCAACATCTAGATGATGCCAGATCCTTTTTCAAGATCAATGCGCACAGAGCCAGAATAGACGGAGCAACAATCAGCTTGGATGAATGAGTTCAGAAAAAAGCCCGCTTTGAACACAATGATTATTTTGAACGGATGACCAGCTTCAGTGAGCGCTTGATCAACTTCAACAAACAAAGACAGACTCTTAACCTACCTCACATTCCTATTATTCGTTTGAATGGCTTCATAATTTCAGTGCTCATCCTTATTCATCCACTTCTCATATTCCTGTTGTTGACAAATATCCCTCTCTCATTGGAGCCATTGCTGCTTGTCCCCACTCCTCACAAATACTAACAATGGCCATCCAAATTCAATGTAGGCAACTAGTCAAATACAAATTTTCTCTCTCACTGTTTGAATGTCTCCTTCTAATTGCTAGAAAATACACCTCTTTTACTCATTACATTCAGCTCATTTTAGCTTAAATGGAAAGACTCTCTCTCTATGACTGGCATCAATGCTACCCTACTCTTTCTGTTGAGTACACCTCTTTTGAGGGGGACATTGATGACTATTTTGCTCACAAATATGCCACCCTAGGGGGACATTCCATGCCACTTAGACTGACAGATTTAATCTTTACTATAAAGCCAAGCATGGTGCCAAGGAAGAATGCTACTTATGGGCTATGACATCTACTTTCTTCCCAACTCCAACCACTATCCACACTCTTTATCAAAGGCATCTTGCCTTTCTTAACGCTCTTTAGGTCTAACTTCCCACATGGACTTTTCTCTTTTGACAAATGCATGCAGAGTACTGAACCAATCTTCATAGATTTCTCCTTCCCTACTATGAAGCATTTCCCTCTACTCTGTACTTGACTGATGATGAGTTGTCACTCCCTTTTCGTTGACATGATAAAAAGTGAGAGAGATGTAATGCAAATGTTTTGTAAAGGGGGAGACAAATTATAAATGAAAGGGGGAGAAAACCTATGAAACTTCATGTAACGACCCGACCTCCCGGACCCCCGCCAGGGACCTCGAAGTTCACACCGCCACCCACGGATCTAAAGACCCCGAAGGTTTAGAAGAAATAGTCTAGTGAGACATGTACTAAATTAAATAACTATAACAAGATATACAAAGTCTGTACAATGTGTCCCAAGTAAAAGCACGGGTATAAGAAAAAAAGATACAGTCCTTAAGAGGCATACCCTGAGAACTTGCAAAGCACAACTCTCAACTCACTCAGGTACAAGAGCTCACAACGCTCGCTCTCACTCTTGCTGACAGCACAAGGCGCCACAGCTGCCTCCGCAATATGTCTGACACTGAGCTCCCACGACAACAAGCCCCTAGCTGAAGGAAGTAGGGGAAGTGAGCCTCCCGAACAAGCCCAGTAGGGATTACCAATCCCTCACCAGCCAGAGCAGCAGGAACTTCGAAAATAGGAAACTACACTAGAAAGCTGTAAAGCAAGGAACACCTACAGTAGGGTACTACAAAGCAGCGAAATAGAGAATAACACCATGACCAACAACCGAGGTCGGGCCACACACGACTCTCGTAGAAACCAACGGAGTCAGGCACAAACACGGAAACAAGTCTCGATACGCCCACTGAGACAGGGGTCTCACGGAGACCACAGAGAAACCATGTGAGAAGGATGTCTCACCATAAGCACGGCCAGCTCAAACCTCCACAAGGTCGAGGCCCATAAGTAGAACCACCCCGGACCCTAGACACACTGCGAGGTCGGGAAACCACACACGCCGGTGCCATCACGGATTGACACCAAATGTGACGACCCAACCAGCAAACTGGCCAACAACCGTGCCAGTTGGTAGACTTCCCAGGAAGGTCACCCATCCTAGGACTACTCCCAACTGAGCACGCTTAACTTCAGAGTTCTTTTCCTGCTCGAGCTCTGAAAATGACTAGTCCGGGTTGTTGGTAGTCTGCTGATTTAGTCCATTTAACATATTCTTATATGGGGTGTTACAATCTACCCCTCTTATATAAGCGACGTCCTCGTCGCTGCTCACATATAGCACACAATCAAACCCTAGGCAGGCAGGATTCTAGAGGTGGCCCCACAGGCTCAAGAGGTGGCTCCCACTATGTAGCACTTTGCGCCATTATGGCCTCAAGAGGTGGCTCCCATAGCGTAGCACTTTGCCCTGTGTGGCACTTAGTTCCTGCACTTCTGGCTGGGCAAGGCTCTGATACCATTTGTGACGACCCAACCAGCAAACTGGCCCAACAATCGTGCCAGTTGGTAGACTTCCAGGAAGGTCACCCATCCTGGGACTACTCCCAACTGAGCACGCTTAACTTCAGAGTTCTTTTCCTGCTCGAGCTCTGAAAATGACTAGTCCGGGTTGTTGGTAGTCTGCTGATTTAGTCCATTTAACATATTCTTATATGGGGTGTTACACCAAAGAACAGGATTATGGAATCGAGAGAACATTGAAGCAAAAACTACCAGAAGCACGGGCCGACAAGGCCAAATCAACAATGCCTACGGAAGCTAGACACTGCCAGGCTAAAACCATCGTGCAAGCTAGGGCAACGAGTTGCACTAGAAAATGTCGTCACAACAATAGCAACCACGCCACCGCCACTGGCAGCTAAGAGGAGGACACACCGGCCACTCCCTCTCTACTCGCCAGCTGGCTCCTGCCTCTAACCCCCCAGAAGAGCGAGACAGAGCAGCCACAGAACACCACAAGAACGCACACACCACCGCAGCCTGGCCAAGCTGCGGCCCCATGCCTAGCACCACTACGTGGCTCCGGAACCAACGCAGAGAGAGGCAGTGAGACAAAGGACTGTCTGAGCTGTGCCGAAAAGAAACCACCTCGATGACCTCGGTGTCCTGCCCAAGACAAGAGAGCTCTACAAACGACTCGACGCCTATGTCCAATCCTCGTTTTCCCCTCCGCTCAAGAGTTTGCCAACTTGGCTGCCAACTCAAGCATGCTCATAGCTCAGAGCACTACCTCAATAGGCTTCCGAGGATGGGGGTCCCAGGAAAAGGAGAAAACCTTCCAACGGGACAAACCCTCAAGTGCCAAGCACCGAGCGAACAAGCGGGGTAAGCACAACAGAAACCACGCCGAACTACTGGCTTGTAACCCACGACAAGCCCAGAAAGCACGAGGCATGCACGAACCCTCGAGAGGGCCGTAGATCAACCAAGGCACGCACAATCTAGCCAGAACATCGAGACACCACTAGTCGATACGGGAAACGTCGCTCTACTAATAATTGATTGATCGCTGGTAAATCAATTATTAGACAGATGCAATTCTCCTGGCACTGCTGCCAGAACACGACTACGAAGGTGTCACTTTCAGTAATTGAACGCAGCGAGGTAACCTGTCACGTTCCCCACCAAAAGGTCCTATGGGTAAACATGCCCTGGGGCACACACCGACACACTAACCGAGGCCACGGAAACACCCGAGGCAACACAGGTACTATCACATCCCCCTTGGTCATCGTGATACTATCGCGACGAGGAGGGACATTGTGACAGCCCTATCGCGACGGGGAGGCGCGTCGCGATAACAACCCTATAGCGACAGGGAAACGCATCGCGACAGCATACCATGTCACGACGGGGCAAGGCGTCGCGACAAGGTCACGTCTGACCGGGCAGACGCTTCTTTCAGTGTCGCGATGCACACCGTGGTCGCGACACCAGTAGAGAGGTAGACCCACAAGATGCTCCATCCCGGGGCCACCCAAACACCACACACACCACCACACGGGGGAGGGGAGCATGGAGAAGCAGAAAATGCTATCTACAAACCACGAGGGGCTCCCAATCCACCCAGATCGAGAAGGGTTCAAGCAATCTCTACCTTAAACGAAGAATGAACCCATCAGGGCCCTTCATGTTGGATTGGCCACCTCCTCCTCGCTCCACGCAAGCTCTACAATGCCCGAAACACAACCACGGCCCTCCTCCTCGCCTAAAACACACAAAGGGGAAGAGAGGGAGCAGAGCACCGCTAGAGGGGGAGGAGAAGAGAGGGGAAGGAAGAAAGGAGAGAAGGGGTCACCAGCCAAGCCCTTAAGCCTTCGGCACCCAAGTCGCGACGGGGAGACGCGTCGCGTTAAGGACCTTAACGCGAGGGGTCAACGCACCACGAAAAGAACGCATCCCACAGGGACACCGTGACAACCCAACAGGTCGTACTGACACACCTGCCACCCTGACAGCTGCTAGACGACAAAAAACCACGGAACACTGTCGCGACCCATTGACCGGGCACGACAAGAAACGCGACTGAAAAGTCGGGCACGATAAGAACGCGATGCACAAGCTGGTGCGAGAAGGATGACTGTCGTATTGGACACCCATGATGTGATACTAACGCATCGCCCTGACCGGATGCGTTAGTGGCCAGTCATCCAAGATGCCAGATCGGAAATCCAGAAAGCCGGAGTATTACATTCTACCCCCTTAAAACAAGTTCTTCTTCGAAACTTGAGCAAGCCTAAGAGATTCTGAGGGACGAAAGGAACACGTGAGCCAATGCGAGCACAGGGGTGGAGAAGCCACTAAGTCTCACCATGACCTCCTCGTGGCAACAACTGCACAGCCAAACGCGTGGAGCACACAAAGCGTGTGTCACACCCCTCCATTTAGCAGCGGAATAAATCGAAGGAAAACGTTAACAACAAGTATGGTAACGAAAATTGCACATACTTTCGTAAACATCAGAGCAACTAAGGAACAATAATTGATATAAACTCTTGATTTTATTATAAAATCACTAAGACCATTACAACCACTAATTCGAAGCCAATACATAGGGCTCAATGACATCATTACATTGAAAAGAAATCTAAAGCAATAACTACTAGACTCCATTGTACTAGGGCAACTTCATGACTTGACTCTGGGTCACTCATCACTCGGTCCTGTCCCATTGGTGTGTGTAACATCAGTGTTAGACTTACCTGAGACACAATAACAAATAACGAAGGGTGAGTGATACGCCCAGTAGGACTTAAATCTCAGGATCAAGCAGGCTTTAAATAATTAATGCATCAAATGGCATAGTAACTAATGATAGAGCGAGTCATGTAAAGTTGAGAAAGTAATAGCACAAGTTACATGGTTCAGATAGCAGATGAATCAAGTATAGCACGATGATTAAAGTCAAGTCACGATAGAAACGATAACAACGCAATAGCATGTAGCGACAATGGCAAGCAATAGCAAGTGACAGGTATAGCAAGGAGAGATAGTAGTTGGTCATGTAAGGAGTAAATTGCACTTTGATTGATTTTCATCAATCGAGATAGTATAGCACTTTTGATTAACTTTTGTCAATCGAAATAGTAATGGCACTTTGGTTATCCATAGATAGCCGAGAGATTATAGCACTTTTATTGTCATTAGACAACGAGAGAGTAGAGCACTTTGAAGGCGATTAAGTCACGATAGTACGCAATAACTCAAGATAGCAAGCATCAAGTAGAGCAAGTAGAGCGTATGACAAGATAGCATGTAACGAGATAGCGTGTATGGCTGCACAACGGCACTAGTAGAATACGGCAATAGTCACTTCTAGGACAGTAGTCGTTCAGTAACAGTCTGCGATAGCATAGTAATCACACAGTATGTCTGAACTCTTCAGACTAATAGTATAACAGTTTGTGATAGCACAGTAATATCACAGTATGTCTGAACTCCTCAGACTAAAAGGATAATAGTCAGATGTCTATCCAATATAGTATAGTCAGAACCGGTGCAATGCAGACACCGTCTATAGCCCCTGTAGGTATTTCGGGTGGCTCTCTGCCCCTAGGACTAGATTGGAGCCCCTCGGACACTCTCCGTGCCCTGCACAGTATGCATTGGATACAGTAGAGTCACAAGACCCATATTATAGCGCTAGACAGTCAAACAGTACAAAACTGTAGGAGCCACACAGCTCAAAGAGTACTAAGAGAGTACTAGATGAATAGACGAGATAGTAGAGTGAACGTGAATAGACGAGCGAGTAGAGTATAGATGAGATTTTATGGTCATTGCACAAGAAACGTCGAGTACGAGCGATAGTAACAGTTGCACAACACACGCGTACGGCATTAGCAGTCAGGTGGAATACACAACCCTTCCACTGGCCTCGTTATGCACAGGTCTAGAGGTCCGACGTGATTCAAGATAAGAGCGAAAGCAACTAAGGCTGTTTGAATCTTGTCGATCCCTAAAGGGTATCATAGGTGTTAGGGTACAACCAGCTCGTCGACCATGTGGGAATCCATGGACAGAGGAGACTTACAGAGGCCTTGGTCAAGGGGTCACTAGTCCGGCGAAAGGAATATCCGACGGAGAGTTCACCACAAGCCAAGAAGGGGCTTTTCTATCGTGCTAGAGTGTATGAGCATGCCGCGCATGAGAATCGCTCAAGTGCGTATGTGAATCCGATTATGGAAACTCAATTATAAAAACTCCATTTAAGGAAACTTTTTTTTGGAAACTCTATATATGGCAAGTATCATGAGTACTAAAACATGCATGACCAATTTTAGCAAGTAACTATGCGTTTTTAGTAAGTTCGTTAACAAGGCAAGAAAGTGAATAATCGTTTGGTAGAGAGCATGATCATGAACTTAAGATCAATTAAAAATCATGTGAACATGTTTTAACTTTCATATGGGTTGTTAATTGCATGATAATACTTTCTAGAACCTTCCTAGAATAGATCAAACTCACATATGCAAGGAATGACACAAAACGATGGAAACCAAGACGTATGCCTTTTAGAAGGCCAATGTAGTTCCATCCCTTCACTTCCTTAGGTCATAACTCATTTATTTTTTATTCAAATCTCATACATGAATATACCATATTGAAGCCCTTTGAATGAAGAAACATCAAAGAAAACGGATCATCAATCCGAGGTCTATATAAAAAGTTATGGTCGATTAAGTGGACATAGGCAGAACCCGACACATTGCCTGTCGCCTTCTGAAAGTGAAGGCGACCATCATCTTGTCGCCTTCTGACAAAGACCACGAAACTGTCTGATTTTTGGTATGGGTCGCGACCATGATGTTGCCGTTTTATGGTAGCGACGTGTCGAACTGTCGCTACCTGAAAATGGCGTTGGGTTGCTTTTTCTACCTATTTCCAACTCCACTTGGATTAGGTTTGACACCTATGGGTTTGAAAAATAAAAACAAATGCTAGGGTGATCCAAATCGGGTGAAACCACCTTTGTTAGTTAGAGTACTTCTAATACTTTGTACAGTAGAAAATAATCGAGAAACAAAGGTCGTTTGTCTATGTAATAAGACGTATTGGGACTGACTACGTGAATCTAACACAGTGTTCATTTTTGGATTAATACTCTCAACACGGTCAACAAAATTGGAGAAACTAGTGCCAAATGAAAATAGACTTATAGAGTAACAAGTTCTATGTTGAACACTTGGTCTCAAACGACTCCACAAAGAGGTATGGAACTTGTAACACAAGTCTAGGTCACGATAGTACATTGTCAAGATGATGCAAGATTAATTCGTGAAGAAGGATGGATGAAAATTAGGGCTTTTAGGGGTAAAAGATGCCTAACATCCATCAGTAACTCCAGTTAAAATTTCAGAGCACGAGGTTGAGTATATATGGAGATCAAGAATAAAGAAGAAGGGTCGGGTTCATGGTGTTTTCAGAACTTCAAAAATCAACCATAAAAGATTGGCTCGATGGAAAAATATGAAACTTGAGGGTTTTGTTCCTAGTACATGGACAATCTACAGACGAAATTAATTAGGTTTTGCTCGTGAGAATGCCTACCTTTAGTCATTTTACTCTTCTAGGGCTAGAACTTGAAGAACTCGGAATAAGCTTGATGAAGCCTTCTCCCCATGAATTCCTCCTCTCCTTGGCTTCTTCTCCACCTTCAGCAAGTCCCAGCTACGAGCTAGGGCCGGCCTTGGGCGATTAAGAGAGTATTTATGCTTCTTTGCTTTCTATTTCCTAATAGGACTCTAACTCCTATGTAATTCCGAATTTCCTATTTCCTCTTCCCTTTCTAAGTATTAGAACTTCTATTGGGTTGGGAGGGAGCTAAATCGTGGCCAAGCAACTAGGGTAGGTTTAGGAATCCAATTTCAACCCAAATTGCTTATTTAATGAATTAAATGCCTATTTTCTATTTAAGTAATATTTAAGTTGTGAATTTAGGGTATTTTTCCATTATTCTTCTTTTTAAAATCTTATTTTGGCCCACTAATTTCTAATGGTCTATTTAACCAAGCCCATTATTTATTCGAATTTATCTTATAGGTTTTCCCTTTTTATTAGGGAATAATAGAGTTATGAATTTTATTGCATTTTCTTATTTGAATTTATTCATGGGCTATGAGAGGTCCATTGGTCCAAACCCGATAATGGTTAATCATCACATGCTGTTGGAAGTCTCTCCGACATGTTCATTTAATTTATGGCGCGTTATCTTTCCGTGTTAACGGTTTTCTAACTTAGTTTCCTAATTTGGATAATTCGTCACATTGCAACGTACACTTGGCCAGTCGGATTTTTCGTTGCGTGAATTTCTTCGTGGAACATGTAGAAATAATGTTTGGGGTTGATTTATCATTTTTAAGAATTGTTTTTTTTGATGTATTCTTGCACATATGATAGTGATACGTATGTTTCTATTATTTCGTTTTAAAGAAATTATTATTTCGGATTTTTTTAAGTATTAAATTTTTTCGGGTTCTACTACATCCTCCCCCACTTAAAAGAATTTGGTCCCCAAATTCATATGATATGATACGACTACCAATTTACTATGGATATTTCATTCCATCACCTCCCCCACTTAGGGCTTTGCTATCGCGAAAATAATATGAAAACAAACTAAGGGTTTAGTGATGGTACCTTGTCCGCCTTCATTGGCATGATTCCTATCTACGAGGGCTTGTAATCATCCTTGACGTGGAGTTTGGTTCTTCTTTGTTGGACTCGATGTTGTTGACTTCCACATCGCAAGCATCTGCCCAATTTCTTCCAACAGTTATCAATCTGATGACCTGGTTTCTTACAAAATTTACATAATTCCTTCTGCTTCACTTCCCCTTTCATTCTCTTGCTATCTATGGTATTTCTTTCTTTATTATCATTGGAATGAGTAGCACATTGCCTTTTCAACACCTTCTTCTTATGAATCTTTTCAAGAAGTTCCATGGTGTCTTCTACTAATTGAGCTCTCAATACCATGACTGAATGTACTTCAATGTCTAGTGGAGCCAATTTTTCCCAAAACACAGGTCTCAACCCTTCAGGAATCTCTTCGCCTTCATCTTCTCTGTACTCACCAAATGTGGTGCGTACTGTGCTAGTCTTTCAAATTGCACTTCATATTCTGCTATAGACATCATTCGTTGTTTTAAATTGGCGAATTCATTTGCCTTCTTCTCACGAATCCTCTCGGAAAAGTATTTGGTGTTGAAGAGTTCTAAAATTTATCCCACTCTGTTGATGTTGGGTAATTATCGACTGGCAGCTTCCCACCAGGTTCTAGCATCGCGGTCCAATTGGAAGGTTGCCAGAAGGACTTTCTCCTGCTCTGAACATTACATAACCCTAAAGATCCATTCCATTAACTTCACCCAATTTAACTTCATCGGGATCCGGAGTTCCATTAAACCTAGGGGGATTTATTCGTTGAAAGTTCCCATATAAGTCTCCTGCCCCATTTCTTGCTCCTACTTGAATTACGTTGTTAAGGGCTTGAGTTAACCCCTGTACGGTCTGTTGTAATTCGTGCATTGGTGCATGCTCTCCAGCCATCTCCTCTAGTTCCTGTGAGCAATAATACTTATTAATTTCTTCTTAAACTTAGGGTACTTATACATATAGTTAAGCTCCTAGCATAACCCCATGCTTTACCCAATCTCTCACATAGGTATGGTGGTTGACTTAGACACGGTTATGGCATTCACCTAGAACATCCCTAGACTTAAAATATCTGATAAGGACATCCTAGGCTCTGATACCAACTGTCACGCCCCTCCAATTTAGCAGCGGAATAAATCGGAGGAAAATGTGAACAACGAGTATGGTAACGACAATTGCACATACTTTCGTAACATCAAAGCAACTAAGAACAATAATTGATAAACTCTTGATTTCATTATAAAATCACTAAGACCATTACAACCACTAATTCGAAGCCAATACATAGGGCTCAATGACATCATTACATTGAAAAGAATCTAAAGCAATAACTACTAGACTCCATTGTACTAGGGCAACTTCATGACTTGACTCCGGGTCACTCATCACTCGGGTCCTGTCCCATTTGTGTGTAACGTCATTGTCCGACTTACCTGAGACACAATAACAAATAACGAAGGTGAGCGATAATGCCCAATAGGACTTAAATCTCGGATCAAGCAGGCTTTAAATAATTAATGCATTAAATGGCAAAGTAACTAATGATAGAGCAAGTCATGTAAAGTTGAGAAAGTAATAGCACAAGTAACATGGTTCAAATAGCAGATGAATCAAGTATAGCACAATGATTAAAGTCAAGTCACGATAGAAACGATAACAACGCATAGCATGTAGCGACAATGGCAAGCAATAGCAAGCGACAGGTATAGCAAGGAGAGATATAGTTGGTCATGTAAAGAGTAAATTGCACTTTGATTGATTTTCATCAATCGAGATAGTATAGAACTTTTGATTAACTTTTGTTAATCGAAATAGTAATAGCACTTTGGTTATCCGTAGATAGCCGAGAGAGTATAACACTTTTATTGTCATTAGACAACGAGAGAGTAGAGCACTTTGAATGCGATTAAGTCACGATAGTACGCAATAACTCAAGATAGCAAGTATCAAGTAGAGCAAGTAGAGCATATGACAAGATAGCGTGTAACGAGATAGCGTGTATGGTTGCACAACGGTGCACTAGTAGAATACGGCAATAGTCACTTCTAGGACAATAGTCATTCAGTAACAGTCTGCGATAGCACAGTAATCACACAGTATGTCTGAACTCTTCAGACTAATAGAATAACAGTTTGTGATAGCACAGTAATATCACAGTACGTCTGAACTCCTCAGACTAAAAGATAATAGTCAGATGTCTAGCCAATACAGTATAGACCCGGTGCAATGCAAAACCCATCTATAGCCCCTGCAGGTATTTTCGGGTGGCTCTCTGCCCCTAGGACTAGAGTGGAGCCCCTCGAACACTCTCTGTGCCCTGCACAGTATGCATTGGATACAGTAGAGTCACAAGACCCATATTAGCGCTAGACAGTCATGAACATTACAAAACAGTAGAGCCACACAGCTTAAAGAGTATCAAGAGAGTACTAGATGAATAGACGAGAGAAACGAGATAGTAGAGTGAATGTGAATAGATGAGCGAGTAGAGTATAGATGAGATCTTATGGTCATTGCACAAGAAACGTCGAGTAACGAGCGATAGTAACAGTTGCCCAACACACGCGTATGGCGTTGGCCGTCAGGTGGAATACACAACCCTTCCGCTGGCCTCGTTATGCACAGGTCCAGAGGTCCGACATGATTCAAGATAAGAGCGAGAGCAACTAAGGTATTGAAATCTTGTCGATCCCTAAAGGGTATCATAGGTGTTAGGGTACAACCAGCTCGTCGACCATGTGGGAATCCATGGACAGAGGAGACTTACAGAGGCCTTGGTCAAGGGGTCACTAGTCCGGCGAAAGGAATATCCGACGGAGAGTTCACCACAAGCCCAGAAGGGGCTTTTCTATCGTGCTAGAGTGTATGCGCATGCCGCACGTGAGAATCGCTCAAGTGTGTATGTGAATCGATTATGGAAACTCTAATTATAAAAACTCCGTTTATGGAACTTTATTTTTGGAAACTCTATATATGGCAAGTATCATGAGTACTAAACATGCATGACCAATTTTAGCAATTAACTATGTGTTTTTAGCAAGTTCGTTAACAAGGTAAGAAAGTGAATAATCGGTAGGTAGAGAGCATGCATGAACTTAAGATCAATTAAAAATCATGTGAACATTTTTTAACTTTCATATGGGTTGTTAATTGTATGATAATACTTTCTAGAACCTTCCTAGAATAGATCAAACTCACACGTGCATGAATGACACAAAACGATGGAAACCAAGACGTATGCTTTTAGAAGGCCAATGTAGTTCCATCCCTTCACTTCCTTAGGTCATAACTCATTTATTTTTTATTCAAATATCACACATGAATATACCATATTGAAGCCCTTTGAATGAAGAAACCATCAAAGAAAACGGCGTGTCAATCTGAGGTCTATAAAAAAGTTATGGCCGATTAAGTGGAAATAGGCAGAACGCGACACATTGCCTGTTCCACCATCATTATCGCCTTCTGACGAAGACCACGAAATGTCTGATTTTTGGTATGGGTCGCGACCATGATGTTGTCGCTTTATGATAGCGACGTGTCGACCTTTCGCTACCTGAAAATGACCGTGGGTTGTACTTTTTCTACCTATTTCCAACTCTGACTTGGATTGGGTTTGACACCTATGGGTTTGAAAAATAAAAACAAATGCTAGGGTGATCCAAATGGGTGTGAAACCACCTTTGTAGTTAGAGTACTTCTAATAATTTGTAAGTAGCAAATAATCAAAAAACAAAGGTCGTTTGTCTATGTAGTAAGACGTATTAGGACTGACTATGGTGAATCTGACACAGTGTTCATTTTGATTAATACTCTTAGCACGGTCAACAAAAATTGGAGAAACTAGTGCCAAATGAAAATAGACGTGGAGAGTAACAAGTTCTATGTTGAACACTTGGTCTCAAAATGACTCCGCAAAGAGGTATGGAACTTGTAACACAAGTCCAAGGTTAAATCACGACAGTACGTTGTCAAGATGATGCAAGATTTAATTTGTGACGAAGGATGGATGAAAATTAGGGCTTTTAGGGGAAAAGATGCCTAACATCCATCAGTAACTCCAGTTAAAATTTAGAGCACGAGGTTGAGTATACATGGAGATCAAGAATAAAGAAGAAGGGCGGGTTCATGGTGTTTGCAGAACTTCAAAAATCAACCATAAAAGATTGGCTCAATGGAAAAATATGAAACTTTAGGGTTTTGTTCCTAGTACATAGAACAATCTACAGACGAAATTAATTAGGTTTTGCTCATGAGAATGCCTACCTTAGTCGTTTTACTCTTCTAGGGCTTGAACTTGAAGAACTCGGGATAAAGCTTGATGAAGCCTTCTCCACACGAATTCTCCTCTCCTTGCTTCTTCTCCACCTTCAGCAAGTCCCAGCAACGAGCTAGGGCCGGCCTTGGGCGATTAGAGAGTATTTATGCTTCTTTACTTTCTATATCCTAATAGGACTCTAACTCCTATTTAATTCCAAATTTCCTATTTCCTCTTCCCTTTCTAAGTATTAGAACTTCTATTTGGGTTGGGAAGGGAGCTAAATTCGTGGCCAAGCAACTAGGGTAGGTTTAGGAATCCAATTCCAACCCAAATTGCTTATTTAATGCATTAAATGCCTCTTTTCTATTTAAGTAATATTTAAGTTGCGAATTTAGGGTATTTTCCCATTATCTCTTCTTTTTAATATCCTTATTTGGCCCACTAATTTCTAATGGGTCCATTTAACCAAGCCCATTATTTACTGGAATTTATCTTATAGGTTTTCCCTTTTTAATTAGGAATAATAGAGTTATGATTTTATGCATTTTCTTATTTGAATTTATTCATGGGCTATGAGAGGTCAATTGGTCCAAACCCCGCTAATGGTTAATTATCACATGCTGTTGGAAGTCTCTTCGACATGTTCATTTAATTTATGGGCGCGTTATCTTTCTGTGTTAACGGTTTTTCCGACTTAGTTTCCTATTTGGATATTCGTCACATTGCAACGTACACTTGGCCAGTCGGATTTTCCGTTGCGTGAATTTCTTCGTGGAACACGTAGAAATAATGTTTGGGTTGATTATCATTTTAAGATTGTTTTTTATGTATTCTTGCACATATGATAGTGATACGTATGTTTCTATTATTTTCGTTTTAAAGAAATTATTATTTTTGGATTTTTTTAAGTATTAATTTTTTCGGGTTGCTACAGCGTGGTACGAAGAGCCACTAAGTCTCACCATGACCTCCTCGTGGCAACACTACACCGCCAAACGCCCATAGAGCACACAAAGCGCGAGTGCGAAGAGACACTAAGTCTCACCATGACCTCCTCGTGGCAACAACCGCACCGCCAATGCGCACAGAGTACACGAAGCGGGAAAATCAACGGCTCACGCAACGACCTCCAAACACACGGGGAGCATGCAACCGAAACCAATGCTTACTCCAACCACACTGAGGTTCCCCATGGAACGACAACCCTACAGGTGTTGAGCAATGCCATGCGAATCGCCTGAACAGCAAAAATACCAGCCGAAAATCGCACGGCTGTAGCCACCACCAGACCCCCTGTTGGGACCAACCGACCAGCAACCCACTCTGTCACCAACAAAACCTGACAGAGGACGCATTTTCCACAACCCACGAGAAACGCCAGTCAGCAACCCACTCTGTCGCCAGCAAAACCCGACAGAGTACACATTGGCGACAGCAACCCGAAAAATACCTGAGAGCCAAGCACAACACTCGGGAGAACAGCCTCACGCTACTAGCGGCAGTTGGCATCGATCACCAGCCCAACCGAGAAGTCACGTGAGCTACGAGAACCAGAGCAACATCACTCTCGCAGAGAATCCTCGACCACACGGAATGGCATCCACAGCCACCACTAGGCTTCACTCAACCTTCCTCGTGGTCCGACAAGGACACTAAATGCACACGGAAAAACCTCAACATGCAAAAATGACATCCACTGTCACCACTAGGTCTCACCCAGACCTTCTCCTCGGTCCGACAAGAACCCAAATGCACATGGAGAAACCTCAACACGCAAAAATGACATCCATTATCACCACTAGTCCCACCTAGACCTTCCTCGTGGTCCGAAAGGACACCAAATGTATGGGGAGCCACAAAACTAGAAAAGTACACGCTTTACAACGCAACACATCGTGACAGAAGTACGGAAGACGTCTAAGGTTAATTTGAAAATGGATGCCTCACAACGTCGACAAACCACGTGGTTGAGTACTAGCGAGCCAATAGGCCTCACTGCCACTAGACAACCGACAGGAGACTCCACCATCAGCTTCCAAACTCACCACACCATGCACAGTCAGAGAACCAACGAAGAGTTGGCAGCACACCTGCCACGTGCACACAGGGCTCAGCGCGTGGTACCGACATGCCAACCACCAAAAAGGCTCACAACCGCACGAGAACCGAAACAATCGTAGAGGTCAAGGACAACACATCACCTCAGAAGGACCTAGACCGAAGCAAGGTACCACAACGAACACACTCGCTCCGAAAGTGAGAGGGAAAACCCAGACGCAGGCCATGACCAAAGCCTAGCATACACTGATAGGCTACCTAGACAAGGCAAAGCAGCCACCCCACATCAGTAACGGTACAACCACAAGGCACAGGCTAGCACAAAGTGTCCCAGAGGTGAAAGCTCAACGCCTCCAACACCGAGCGAACTCGTGAAATGACGCACGAAGCTCATGATCAGGGCACATGACACAATACACGGTGGTATCACAAGCACCAGGAGCCACCCAGGTACAACTCAATGCACCAAGGCTCAAACGGTACAAAATCGAACACTCAGGCACGAGCACACGGTGCTACCACAAGCACCAAAACTAAGCAAAGTGCAACACAGGTTCACCAGCGGCAGAAAAAATATGGGCTAACAGGAAGGACTCTCTACAAGAGACCTGCCAAAAGCCACACGCAAAGAACCGCAAGCTTGAAAGGGCACAATAGGCCACACCGACCCTAGCCCTTAAGGCACAAAAACGAAGCATCGTAAAACGCTCAAGGTGTAGTACACACAACCGCACAAACAGCTCGAGACGACACAGGGCCCACTGAAGGAACTCTCCACCAAACCCACAATATAAGCGTACGGAAAGCCAACAACTTCAAGAGCACAACAACTATGTCAGCTACAAAAAGCACACAAAACACAGAGCACCGACTCTCCCACATGGGGAGTAAAAGGCCACAGCAACTCCCTGGTGCGCAAGAGCAAGAAGCACCACCTCCATCGCGACCGATAGAGAGGCCAAACCAAAATGAAGATACGAAAAGCCTCCAAAAGCACAAGCCGATGCATAATTGAGCACACACTAGAATAATGCTCGCACGAGCAAGGCCAGCCATAAAAAACCAATGCACAGTGGAACACGCTCATGCAAGCAACCCAACAAGAAAATGGTACTACCTCTAATAAAACCAACAGGGACCCAACGCCCCAAATTGTCCAGGCAGGTAGCAAGAAACCATCTTAAGGACAAATGACATGACCAGGTCCACTGACCCACAGTGCCACAAGGAAACGACAGCACAAGGGGAGAAACTAGCTTAACCAAAAACAACTCAAGGAAAGATAACTCTACTAGAAGGTCGCAACGATGCGCACCCTGGTGACACAACACCATAATGGAGCATCACCACCCTGAGAAACCCCCGAAAGTAGAGGAAGGAGACACATAATGAGTCTCTTCCACACATGAGAGAGATACAACCACAACGTAAGACTGACACCTCCCAAGAAGCAAGCCAGCCAGACACCAACTGCACTCACCAGACCACCATCTGCAAGAGCATGTCGGTGCGAGAAATGAAGAAAACCATCTGAGATATGGGGACACGCAATCCCACCAGTGCAATTGAGAAACTTGGAAATGAAGCAGCAGCCAGACGCATAGCCAAGGGCACAACACCTTGACTGGAAACACCCAAGCAGACTGTAATGCAAATAGTCCAAACGGCAATAATGACAACTCATCTCTACAGAGAGAGAGAGTAGCGACAACCAAAACAACATGAAGCAGCCCTAGAAGGACCTCCACTAGGAACGACAGAAAGTCGTCCTAGGAGAACTTTACCAGAACATACAACCAAACCAACGACACACTCTGAACCACAGGGGCAACACAACAGTGGCCCGAAACGAACACAAAGCACTTATGGGAAGAACCTCTGCTAGAAATGACAAAGATTGATCTTGGGAGGAACCTTCACCAAAACACACAACCCAAACGACCCAACCAATAGAGACATTCAGAGAGACACCGCAATAAGCAAAAGTAACACAAGCCAGTCCTGGGAGAACCTCCACTAGAATCACCAAGGCATAGTTCTGGGAAAGCCTGCCAGAACGCACCAGCGAAAACAGAACATCTCAGACCCTGACGTAGCACAACAACAACATAAACGAGCACAGAACAATCCTGGGAGAAACCCTCACTAAGACAACAATAAACGGTTCTGGGAACCTCACTAGAACACAAGGCAACCAAGCGATGCATCTCAACTAGAGGACAACACAACAACAACCAGAAACGAGTACAACACAGCTATGGGGAAACCTCACTTCTGCCGGACCAATAAAGGAGAGCTCCAGGAGCACCTCACTAGAGCTTACAACCATCCAGCATAAGGCTGACAAATAGGCATAACCAAGTGTAGCAGCACTCAACCAGTGATGCAACACGGCATACAGAATTCTGCCTAGCTCGAGCAACGACGCCAACTGAGCAGAGCACAAAGCACAACAGCGCACAGATAAGAGACCATACACATAGCCAACACAGCACACACCCAAACAATAGGGGGACATCCAACAAGGCAAGGACACCTTCGACTAGCTCCACAGACAACAACTCTACACCGATGAAGGCTACACCACGCACAGGCTCTCTCAACCACAGCGACCACACGCACCCAAATGCGCTGAAGACGACAAGGAGCACTGTGCTTGGACTTGCCTGCATCATCCTCTGCACGGGGAAGACCACTGTCAGTGAATCCACCGCGAACCACGCCACCACGACACAGACACACCGAGCGACCACACTCGCCACGCACGTGGCATAGCAACAGCTACAACCCTCCTGTAACATGCACACGAACCCTGTAGGGAAACCACACACCTGTAAGACAACTGAAAGCACAAGCCTAACACTAGACAGATAGTGTCAGCAGCATACTAGTACCTTTCTTTGGGACAACTATAGTTATTAACTCGTTTATAAACCCATGCTCTGATACCAACCCTAAGGACCCGACCTCCTGGATCCCCGCCAAGGAAGTTCGTGCCGCCACCCATGGATCCGAAGACCCGGAAGGGTTTGAAGAAATAGTCTAGTAAAATATGTACTGAATTTAAATAACTATAACAAGATATACAAAGTCTGTAAAATGTGTCCCAAGTAAAAGCACAGGTACAGGAAGAAAGGTGTAGTCCTTAAGGGGAATACCCCGAGAACTTGCAAAGCACAACTCTCAACTCACTCAGGTACAAGAGCTCACAACATTCGCTCTCACTACTGCATACAGCACACGGTACCACAGCCACCTCCACAACCTGTCCGACACCGAGCTCCCGCGACAACGAGCCTCTAGTTGAAGGAAGTAGGGGGAGTGAGCCTCCCGAACAAGGCCTAGTAGGGATTACCAGTCCCTCACCAGCCAGAGCAATAGGAACTCCGAAAATAGGAAACTACACTAGAAAGTTTTAAAGTAAGGAACACCTACAGTAGGGTACTACAAAGAAGCGGAATAGAGAATAACACCACGACCAGCAACCGAGGTCGGGCCACACACGACTCCCGTAGAAACCAACGGAGTCAGGCACAAACAGGAAATAAGTCTCGGTATGCCTGCCGAGGCAGGGGTCTCACAAAGGACGTCTCACCACAAGAGCAGCCACCTCAAATCTCCATAAGGTCGAGGGCCCATAAGCAGAACCACCTCGGACCCCGGACACACCACAAGGTCGGGAAACCAAACGCCGGTGCCATCACGGACTGGCACCAAAGAATGGGACTACAGAACGAGAGAACACCGAAGCGGAAACTACCAGAAGCACAGTTCGACAATGCCAAACCAACAACGCCCACAGAAGCTAGACACAACCAGGCTACAACCACTGTGCAGGCTAGGGAAATGAGTCGCACTAGGAAACGTCATCACAACAACAACAACCAAGTCACCGCCACTGGCAGCTAAGAGGAGGACACACTGTAGACATGCAAATTCAACTCCACCGCGGGCAAATTTCATATTGTGCCACAATGCCACAAATGGCCCTCATATTACCTTGCAAGAGTAGTTTCCAATATTTCCGGATCTCACTCATTCTTCCCTGGTGCTTCCCCTCCATTTTCAATGCTGGCCGGAGGTCGTAGGCATTCATTTCAAGTCGCGACGGTCTTCGGGGCGCGTTCATGAAGTCACGACGGGTCTCCAGGGCGCGTTCATGAAGTCACAACGGGCCTGGGGGACGCGTTCTGAAATGCGTCTGGCTTGGCAGACATGATTCCATTGATTCCCATTATCGCGTCAGGCATCTTAGACTCGACAAGGCCAGTTGGTCCTTATCGCGACGGCCTTCTGCGACGCGACAAGGAATTTGCTTATTTTATTTATGGAAACTGCCCATTGCCATTTCATGAACTCGTTCGCTATAGGCGATGTGATTCTAATGTCGCTTTTGGCAGGATTTTCATAAATAAAATATGGAAATACTTTATCGCGTCCTGCCGTCCCGACGCGTTTTAAATCCGAGACGCGTCAGACCGTGCCAATGCAATTAGGCTCTAGGCCCCAAAAGTTGTCGCACTCAAGTGCCCGTACCTCGAATCCCAAGGAATCTCTGAATCGCGGCCGTCCGTGCTGACGCAATTAGGTCCTGTACCTGAACCCTAGACTGCCGGAACTCATCGCATTTATGTCCTACGTGCCCAAAATGAAGTCGCGGCGGGGTAGGTCGACGCGTTCAAGAACGTGGCGGTCGTCCCCGATGCGATTCTCAACCATAGCCCGTACCCTACGATGGTCAAATCAAGCGGGAAATGCGGCGCTTCTTAATCGCAGTGGCCATGGCAGACGTGTCTCCAATAAGAGACGCGTCTGCTGTAGCCGATGCGATTCAAGGATCTGTTGCCTATAAATACAGACCCGAGGGTCAGTTGTTCAGCGGGGGTCCATTCAGTACGGCGAAGCCCTTCCGATTCTTGTCTCAACTCCGGCCCAAGGTGGACCTTCCACTTCAAGCCGTCCATTCGATCCCCTGGAGTCCAGAGCCGGCGTCCCCTCCACCATCCACGCACGTCGGAGCGAAATGGGAGCGCCTTCCTCCTCTTCTTCCACTGTCCATTCCAGCAGCGTCGCCGCACCATCCACCATTTGGGGAAGCACCCCCTCCCCTTTCTTTGTTTTATTACTTCCTCCGGTCCCCACGTGGCTCCATTATACCCCTTTTCTTTACACACACATGCATGCATACACACACACACATACCTATTTTTAGGGGTTTAAAGGCCACCACACGGTAAGTCATTCCCCATGTCCTTTATTCGTTTCATTTCATTTATTTAGGATCGATACTACATGCACGTAGCTAATCCCCTTTTCTTTTGTATTTGTTTATTTGTCAGGGTAATCAACACGGAAAATGCCCTCTACCACGGCTGACCGTGCTCGTAGAGGAAGAGGAACCCACATCCCCCGTGCAATCTCCCCACGCTCCAACAGGTATTATTCGTGATCATTCTTCCATACGTACCCCATTTGCGCGTGCATTCTCCATTCAGTACCCTCACGTACCTGGCGATCACGTTTTTCTTTTCCCCCGTTTATCATCCCTCTTTGTGGGCCTCTTTCTTTCTTCCCTTCTCCGGAGTTCCGAAGGAACCTCAGAAAGGCAAAAAGTGGCGTCCACAGATTGGCGATCACGGTGGGACCTCTTTTTGCATTTCCTCATTGATTACCCCCTCCTTCATGCCCCACGTGGCACTCTTCTTTCCTTCCTGCTTAATACTCTGCTGCATGTGTGTTTAATTTTCTTCTTTTTTACACATCTCCCACTTTCCTGCACTTTTTTCTGTCCTCGGGTGGCCTTTTGGAATCGCATCCAACACAGAGGATGCGTTTATAACACGTCCACTGAACCGGAAGCGTTTCGTTTTGTTGTCGCGGCGGCTAAAGCTGACGCATTCAGCTTCTTTATCGTGGTAGCTAAGTCCGACACTTTTCTTTATGCCTTAATTTTATTTCCTGCACATCTTCCTTATTTACTGCCTGTTTACTGCTTTCTTTTTGTCTCGAGTGCCTGCTTGGAATCGCGTCCAACACAGAGGACGCATTGATAACGGGTCCCCTGAACCGGATGCATTTCAGTTTATTGTCACGGTGGCAAAGGCCGATGCATTATTGTCGTGGTGGCAAAGGCCGACACGTTCTTGTCAACAGTCTATCCACAGGGACCGACCGCAGCACTGACAGCCTCCTGGGGCTTTCAGATCCGTGGCCAGGTTACTGGACGCGATCTTCAAGTCGCGGCGGCTGTACCCGTCGTGATTCCACTGCTGATAGAAACGTGCCTCTCCGCCATTTTTGCTATAAATTGTTGCATACAGGGCATATTGCATCGGTCGGGGGACCTCCTTCCCTCATATCCTAGGCTCCACAAACCCTTCCGGTGAAGGCAAGCTATCCATTGGGCATTCCATCCCTTTGGACTAGCGAACCTTCTCTCGGAACGCTGTAAGTCTTCGTACCCCGTGGATTCCCTCATGGCAGACCGAGCTGGTTGTATCCCTCCATTGACCCGGGTTAGATATCCATTGCGTGGTGAGAGGTGATTCTAGTTGTACCCCGAAGTATCCATACTCTACCCGACTAGGATCTCACCTGGAGTGACACAACATTTTTCAATCCATTAAATAATTGTGAAACTCCTAAAAACCAGCGCTGAGCATTATAACTTGTCTGAACCATTACTGATTGACTTAATCTTTGTTCAACTTGTTTGTTTGCTTGATTGTTAAAAATGGACCCATACCATCATGCCAATTTTAATAATATGGACTATGAGGATAATGTTAGATCTCCATCCTTTCAATCTCATGTCCATCCATCTCACCACCGTAAGGGACAACATTCTATTTCCTATGGTTATGTGTGCACACCGCGCACTAACCAATTTGATGTCCCCTCACGCTTACCTCCAATCAAAACCTGGCGAGAGCCTTCCCCCCACCAGGACTCCAAAGTCCAAAATGTCCTACATGCAATAGATCAACTCACACCTCAACAATTAAATCTGATACAATCTTTAGTTGAGGTTGTGACTCCTCCTCCCTCTCCTTCTCCTAGGCACCCACCTTTGTACATTCCGGCGACTTCGCCACATACCCCTGTACATTCTTCGTCACCTCGGCCCCCTGGCCATTTGCACTCCCATGCTCTGGTCCGAACAGACCACCCCTTGGGAAGGCCCATTAATTCAAGGCCACCCCCATGTACTCCCTCATATGCCCAGCAGCAACCCACTCCACTCCAACATGCTCTTCTCCAAAAATTGAATAATTTGGAGAATCAAATAAACAAGCTTTCAGATCCCATGGGTGACCCCGTCGCCGCCATGCCGGCTCTCCCTCAAATTTATATACATCCTTCGGAGATGCCGTCGTACCGACCGTACAATGGCACGGGTAACCCCTACCTTCATGTCAAGGAGTTCCTTTATGAGTCTTCTCGTTGGCGACGAGACCCAATCACCTTGGCATTTTTATTCAGAAAATCTTTTGACGGCCCTACACTCGAGTGGTTCTACTCTTTAGAGCCAAGTGAGGCAAGAGACTTCCGCCCTCTGCATAAAAAATTCCTTCAGAGGTACAAAGACCGCATTAGTCCTTATCTCTTTATCGTGGATCTAGCATCCGAGAAGATGAGGGCCAACGAGGAATTTGTACAATTTGTTGACCGTTGGAGGTCAATGGCCACAAGAATGCAGCATGTGCTCTCGGAGTCGGAGTAAATCAAATCATTATTTCCATCTCCACTCTGAGGTTCAAGCACATCCTGGCCATGAACCAAATCGATACGATGGAAGAGCTCTACGAGCGGGGACGTTACATCCAGACACATTTAATAGAGTCCCGGATTGTAGATCTTTTCAATCAAATTAATCCGAGAAAGAATGGATCAGTGGACGCCATACACCATCCACCTCATCACCATACAACATACACATCATATACACCTCCTCAAACTCCCATTTACCACAACATGCCTCCACCCAGGCATCCACTGGTTCGTCCTCCTCAGACCCAACAACCTCCAACTGGGCCATACGATGCCCCCATGCATGAAGAAGCTCATGTGCCCTACACTGCACCTGCTCCGACTCCCATGCCAACTCCCATACAACCGCCACTACCTCCACATCAGCCTCCACCTCCACCGCAGCCCGTTGCTCGGGCCGAAGTTGTTAATGCCCAACCCATCTGCGAAACCACTTGGTGTTACGATGATGAACCTTCCGAGGTCATGTTCGTACGCCATTTACCTACACCTCCCACATTACTGTCCATTATCATTAAACCTTCCATAATTAAGCCTCCACCCACCATAACACCAACCATTACACCTCCCGTTATACCAACACCATTGGCAACCAAGCCCGAGCAAACCCTTGCCATCATACCCATTACACCTCCACCGGCCATATAGCCTTCCACTCCATCCATTTCCACCCCCATCCAACAGAGCAGGTGCATTCCCTGAAGAGCCGCAAGCATCAGCAGAAGAAGAAATCCCTAGGACCCGGCATGCTATTCAAAATCCAAAACTACATCCCTTGCATGCCAGTCATTGTTTCTATACCGGGCATTTTCACTGAGCGGAAGTCCTTCCCTCTGATCATGGCCGCCAAGAGGCCTTCTAAAAAAATGTCAATCATTCCGGTTGCCAACCGGGCACATTTTAAAATACTCATAGGGAATCTCCCCCTCCAAGCTCTCATAACCCCTCACACCATTATTGTGAACCTTCCCACGCTAGTGAAGGGGTCAACCATGCAGATTGTGCTAACACACTCTAAAGCCAAATCATTTGCACAATCAATTACCCGAGGGGTAGTGCCCCTTTCCATATCACACGCTATACAATCTTTGGGCACGGTCCCTTCATTGTTGCTTCCAATTCCACCAATGGAACTCCCCACCCTCTCATTCAGCTACATTCCAAGGGAGTTACCACTCATACTTGAAACTCCGACGGAAGTAAACAACCCTCCACTCATTGAGAGCCGTTCAATCCCTCTGAGAAGAGCAAGACCATCCGCCCGCTGGGCACATTTTGTGAGGAAATACCTGAGGGTCAAAAGGCCAATTCCCAAGTGGAAGCCCAAGAGTCGGGCAAGGCAAAAGACCAAGGGGCCTCCGCCACCTTTTCCTTTTTCATTACAATCATCTTTTGTGCTCCTCAGCACCTTCCCGTGGGTTCTCCACATTCCCTCCCCACGGGAGGCCTTTTATTTTCATCTTTTTTACGATCCATTTTCTTGCACTTGCATCGCGCCCCTTTTATAATCCTTACTCTCCCCTTCGTGCCCCACGAGGCACATCTCCTCCCCGTGTCCCACGAGGCACATCTCCTCCCCGTGTCCCACGAGGCACATCTCTTCTCGTGCCCCACGTGGCACATCTCCATCTTGTGCCCCACGCAGCACCTCTCCATCTTACGTCCCACGCGGTGCACCTTTCATTTTGGCCCCTTGCGGACCACTTGTTCCTTTCTCCCTTCCCGCCCATCTGGATTCTTTTATTTTCGCAGGGCATCACGCCCTCCTTCTTCTCCAAGTCCCTCCGGCCCCGCCGGAGTCTCCAAATTCTCTCTGCAATTCACTCCTCTCCATTTTCAATCAGGTCATCTGACCTTTCTCTCACTGTTTTCGGGGCTTCAGTCCCCACGTATCTCTTTAATTTCCAATAAAATTGTAAACTCTTCAAGACCTCTGAGTCTCGCCCCGACGCAGGGCATTCATCCTCTCTTTACCCTCTTTGAGGGCTTTAGTCCCCATGTACCTCTTTAATTTCCAAATAAAATTGTAAATCTTTCAAGGCCTCTGAGTCTCACCCCAGTACAGGGCATTCGTCCTCCTTTACCCTCCGAATTCATTATTATTAGTGTAAAAAACAATCCATAAAAAGATGAATATCCATATTGTCATGCCATCGAAGCACTTCTGTTATGCAAACTCCACGCCTGGAGTCCAAAATTCCCTCCCCAGTCATTAAGGTTTGCCCTTAGCATGGGCACCATCACACACACTACACGGCACCCTAGGCCGATTGCCCCAGTAGACACCGTCACATCCATGTCTGAAAGGCACCAAATGTCTGTTTCTCTTCATACTCGGCTAAAATATGGGTAGTAGAGGTAGTCTGGGCAAGGCAACCAACCTGAAACACTCCCTGATGAGAGGATATCTCGAAATGGGAAAATCAAATGACCAAAACATCAAAGCCAAATGCATGTCAAGAATGGCAAAGTCCCCGCAGGGATCCAAATGGACTTGGCCGTATGCATGCAAAAATCAAAATCAATCAATCATAATAGGGCATGGCAAAGAGTGACAAAGTCCCCGCGGAGATCCAAATGGGCCCGGTCGTACGCATGTCCCTACAAAACCAAAATGGTCATCAAATTAATTTCAAAAGCCCCAATACTCAAATGAGACTGAACCTCCTGATGGATGTGCCAAGGAAGGAAGTCAAACCCAACTCTTCAATACCCATATCAAGCTTATCTCCAAATTTTCTTCCCTTCTCCTGCCAGACCCAGTCGCCTTTTCAAGCATGGCTTTGGTAGTGGCACCGTCAACCAAGTGCAATCAGCCCCTGGGCGCCACTTTAAATGCACACCTTACTCTGGGCATCCTTTAATGAAACGGGAGGTAACAAGGACCCCTCACCAGTCAATTTTCATAACCTTAATGCTGTCATGGCATGGCAATATTTTCAAAACCAAAAAATGAATATCTTCAAAATCACCAAAAAAAAAGGCAAATATTTCCAAAAATAAACTCCACAAAAATCAAAATATTTCCAAAAATCACAAAAAATCAAAACATTTCCAAAAAACACAAAAATTCAATATTTCCAAAACCACAAAAATTCAAAATTTCTAAAATTCATAAAATTTTAAATATTTTCAAAACCCATAAAAATTTAAATATTTTCAAAACCAACAAAAATTTAAATATTTCCCAAAATCCAAAAAAATCAAATATCTCCAAAACCCAACAAAAAAATCACATACTTTTCAAAAATTCATAAAATTTTTGAAAATCTCCTAAATCTAAAAAAAAAACATGATGGTGTTGCATATGGCACGCGTTGCATCTATCTTTGTCAGATCGATGCAATTCTTCCCCTTCATGGGTTCCTCCCATCTTGAACTCCAACTCTTTTGGCCAAAAGATCACTCATCCTCATGGTTTAAAAACGAACAAATTGAGTGAGCTATATCTGTTGTTGACTACTTTATCCATGCTCCCTGCTATGAATGTGTTTTTCCATGATGTTTGTTATCTCTTGGCTAACGATTTTCGAGTGCAAGATTCGAGTTGCCTCATCTGGCGCAATTAGGCTGCAGCTGCCGCCCTACCATCAAGTTATCTATATGATTATACCTATTAGAGTACATCAAGGACCTTGTGGCTCTGAGAAATCTGGGATTTGAGTTCCCCTTTAAATAAAATAATGATTATCCTAGAGGATCCTTAGCCGCACAGATAGGCCGTTACGCTTGGCACGTGAGGACGATGGACCCCTGTATAAATCCGGTCCTGACTCAACGCCATCGTAACAATAATATCCTTGATTATTTTCTACTCTTTTTAACCTTATTTTTCTTTTAGCCCAGCATACATGCATATTGAAATCACAATGGGAACCACTCTTCCAATGCAATTTGAGAGCCATTCTCGCTTCAATTCCAAAGCAATTAGAAATATTCCAATCCGGGTCGAATACCCAACTCCCTTTGTTGTCGCCTCCGGGCTGATTTCCTTAAGAACCTTTGTTTGGATTTATCCCTCCACATTTCGTCTTTACTCCCATAGATCCACCTGCGGCCGTGGCAGATGCCCCCGATGGTGCAACCTAACGGATTATGTCCTTAGGTACTTCCCTACGTTGGAAGTTGATCTTTCCTTCGTGCCCCACATGGAGCTTTCCTTCGTGTACCTCGTACACAACTCCAGTCGTGCCCCTCGTGCGCACACTTTACTTTCTTCCAATCCAAACATTTGTTTCTTTAGGTCTTCTTCTTGTGGTGACTTCCTTGGGTGTTGGTGAAAGACTCTTATCAGGTGGCAGTCACCAACGATTATGCGTGTCTATTTTTCACCTTGGCATCTACTTTTCAGTCCACTCCACTGCATTCCACTTCGATACGCTTCATTTCTTTTCATTTTATTTCACTCCATTTCACTCCATTACAATCCACTCCGTGTCCCTTCGCTTCGGTTCTCTGCCAAGCAGATGCCAAGGCATGGTAGCTGTAGACACACGAATTGGACTCCACTGCGGGCAAATTTCATATTGCGCCATAATGCCACAAATGGCCCTCATATACCTTGCAAGAGTAGTTTCCCAATATTTCTGGATCTCACTCATTCTTCCCCGGTGCTTCCCCTCCATTTTCAAGGCTGTTCGGAGGTCGTAGGCATTCATTTCAAGTCGCGACGGGTCTTCGGGGCGCATTCATGAAGTCGCGACGGTCTCTAGGGCGCATTCATGAAGTTGCGATGGGCCTAGGGGACGCGTTCTGAAACACGTCTGGCTTGGCAGATGCGATTCCATTGATTCCCATTATCGCGCCGGACATCTTGGACGCAACAGGCCAGTTGGTCCTTATCGCGACGGCCTTCTGCGACGCGACAAGGAATTTGCTTATTTTATTTACAGAAACTGCCCATTTGCCATTTCATGAACGCATTCGCTATAGGCGACGTGATTCTAATGTCGGTTTTGGCAGGATTTTCATAAATAAAATATGGATATACTTTATCGCATCCTGCCGTCTCGACGCATTTCAAATCCGTGACGCGTCAGACTGTGCCGACGCGATTAGGCTCTAGGCCCCAAACGTCATCGCACTCAAGTGCCCGTACCTCAAATCCCGAGGAATCTCTGAATCGTGGCCGTCCATGTCGATGTGATTAGGTCCTGTAACTGAACCCTAGACCGCCGGAACTCGCCGCATTTATGGCCCACATGCCCAAAATGAAGTCACGGCGGGGTAGGTCGACGCGTTTCAAGAACGCGCCGGTTGTCCCTGACGTGATTCTCAACCATAGCCCGTACCCTACAATGGTCAAATCAAGTGGGAAATGTGGCGCTTCTTAATCGCGGCGGCCATGGTAGATGCGTCTCCAATAAGAGACGCGTTTACTGTAGCCGATGCAATTCAAGGATTTGTTGCCTATAAATATAGACCCGAGGGTCAGTTGTTCAGGGGGGGTCCATTCAGTACGGCGAAGTCCTGCTGGATTCTTGTCTCAACTCCGTTCCAAAGAGGACTTTCCACTTCAAGCCGTCCATTCAATCCCCTGGAGTCCGGAGCCGGCGTCCCCTCCGTCATCCACGCACGTCGGAGCGAAACGGGAGCGTCTTCCTCCTCTTCTTCCTCCGTCCATTCCGGCAGCGCCGCTGTGCCATCCACCATTTGGGAAAGCACCCCCTCCCCTTTCTTTGTTTATTACTTCCTCCGGGCCCCACGTGGCTCCATTATACCCCTTTTCTTTACACACACATGCATGTATACAAACACACACATACCTATTTTTAGGGGTTTAAAGGCCACCACACGGTAAGTCATTCCCCATGCCCTTTATTCATTTCATTTCATTTATTTAGGATCGATACTACACGCACGTGGCTAATCCCCTTTTCTTTTGTATTTGTTTATTTTTCAGGGTAATCAACACGGAAAATGCCCTCTACCACGGCCGGCCATGCTCGTAGAGGAAGAGGAACCCACATCCCCCACGCTCCAACAGGTATATTCATGATCATTCTTCCATCCGCACCCCATTCACGTGTGCATTCTCCATTCGGTACCCTCACGTACCTGGCGATCACGTTTTTCTTTTCCCCTATTTATCATCCCTCTTTGTGGGCCTCTTTCTTTCTTCCCTTCTCCGGAGTTCCGAAGGAACCTTGGAAAGGAGGAAAGCAGCATCCACACACACTGGCCACTCCCTCTTTGCTCGCCAACTGGCTCCTGCTTCTAACCTCTCAGAAAAGTGAGACAGAGCTACCACAGAACACCACAAGAACGCACGCACCACCACAGCCTCGCCAAGTGCGGCCCACGCCTAGCACCACTACGAGGCTCCAAAACCAACGCAGAGAGAGGCAGTGAGACAAAGGACTATCTGGGCCGTGGCGGAAAGAAAACACCTCGATGACCTCAGCATCCCACCCCAGACAAGAGAGCTCTACAAATGACTTGGCGCTACTGTCCAAACCTCATTTTCCCCTCAGCTTTAAAGTCCACCACTCGGCTGCCAACTTGAGCACGCTCGTAGCCTAGAGCACTCCCTCAACAGGCTCCCGACGATGGGGGTCCCAGGAAATGGAGACAACCTTTGAGTAGGACAAGCCCTCAAGTGCCAAGCAGGGCAAGCATAACAAAAACCATACTGAACTGCTGGCTTGTAACCCACGAAAAGCCCAGCAAGCACGAGGCACGCACGGACCCTCGAGAGGGCCGTAGGCCAACCAAGGCATGCACAAGCAGGCCAGAACCTCGGAACACCACTAGTCGATATGGGAAATGACTCTCTGCTAATAATCGATTGACTGTCGGTAAATCGATTATTAGACGAACGCGACCTTCCTGGCACCGCTGCCAGGACACAGCCACAAAGGTGTCACCTTAGGTAACTAAAAGTAGGAGGTAACCTACTGCGTTCCCCACCAGAAGGTCCTAAGAACAAGCATGCCCTGGGGAACACGCTGACATACTAATTGGGGCCACGGAAACACTCGAGGCAACACAGGTACTATCACGTCCCCCATGGTCATCACGATACTATCCTAAAGGGGAGGGGCACCGTGACAGCCCTATTGCAATGAGGAGTTGCATCGCAACAACAACCTTTTTGCAACGGGGAAATGCATCATGACAGCAAACCATGTAGCGACAGGCAAGGCGTCACGACAAGGTCATGTCCGACTGAGCAGACACCTCTTCTGGTGTCACGACGCGCACCGTGGTCGTGACACCAGCAAAGAGGCAAACCCACAAGATCCTCCATCCCGGGGCCACCCAAACACCACACATACCACCACACGGGGGAGGGGAGCATGGAGAAGCAGGAAATGCTATCTACAAACCACGAGGAGCTCCCATCCCCCCAGATCGAGAAGGGTTCAAGCAATCCCTACCTTAAACGAAGAACGAACCATAAGGGCCTTCACGTCGGATTGGCCACCTCCTCCTCGCTCCACACAAGCTCCACAATTCCCTGAACATAACCATGACCCTCCTCCTCGCCTGAAACGCACAAAGGAGAAGAGAGGGGGCGGAGCACCGCTGGAGGGGGAGGAGAAGAGAAGGGAAGGAGAAAAGGGGAGAAGGGGTCTCCGACCAAGGCCTTAAGCTTTCGGCACCCAAGTCGCGATGGGGCAATGCGTCACGTTAAGGACCTTAACAGGATGGGTCAACTCACCGTGACAAGAACGCATCTCACAGGGATGCCGCGACAACCCAACAAGTCGTACTGACATGCTTACCACCCTGATAGTTGCCAAACAACAAAAAGCCACGGAACACTGTCGCGACCCATTGACTGGGCGTGACAAGAAGATGCAGGAAAGCCGGCGCGGACAAGAAATGCGACGCACAAGCTGGTCGCGGCAAGGATAAGGATGACTATCGCCTCAGACACCCACGACGCGACACTAATGCGTCGCCTAGACCGGACACGTTAGTGGCCAGTCATCCGAGATGCCAGATCGGAAAGTCGGGAAGCCAGGGTATTACACTTCATGTATCTTATGCGTGAACATATTTGTTCTAATATTGCATTTACTTTAATATATGTATTTTGTCATCAACAAAAAAGGGGAGTTTGTTGAACCTCTATTCAAAATACACATTGCACACTCACATATTCAAACCATAACATATAATAAGTTTTAAAGATGACAAATAATCAGATATTTATTGATAAACAAAATATGTCAAATACTTCATTTCTCTCTCTTACATATCATATAATAAAATATCTAAAGCATATCTCGACATACAAGTTATTCCTCTCAAAAATCCTAAGTATAACTTCGTTTGCCTAAATAATATATGAAGTTCACTTCGTCATATCTGAAGTTCACTTCGTCATATCCGAAGTTCACTTCGTCATATGTGAAGTAAAACACGAAGACTTCACTTCAACTGATCACGTTGAAATAGTAAATACGAAGTTCACTTCGTCATATCTGAAGTTCACTTCATCATATGTGAAGTAAAACATGAAGACTTCACTTCGACTGATCACATTGAAATCGTAATATACGAAGTTCACTTCGTTATATCTGAAGTTCACTTCGTCATATGCGAAGTAAGACATGAAGATTTCACCTCAATTGATTACGTTGAAATCATGATATACGAATTTCACTTCGTCATATCCGAAGTTTACTTTGTCATATCTGATATGTCACCTCAATTAATAACATTATATCTTTATCAGATAAAATGAAGAATGAACTAATTACATGATATCTCTACATCATTAACATTTTTCATCATATTCATGACATTCTTCATTTGTAGAAAAAGTAATTCATGATTATATGTCTAGTTCAGATATAAATTCCTGATTTCAACTATATTCTGAAATACAAGTTTTTAGAACAAATTGATTAAATTCAATTGTTCTGTATTTCAGTCTCATTTTAAAAAAAGCTCCCAAATAGATATATCGTATAGCTTTGTCTCATGAATCGAAAGATATTTGTATCATGAATGCCTTAGTCAAAAGTCTGTGGAAAAAGTCTGACATCTACCACAAGAACATCCATATTGTCTTCTGTCAGAACTGCACTACACGATCTCTACCTACTACATATTCTATGGCATCCTGTGCAGAACATTTTCCACAGAACATTAATTGTGAGTGCACAGAAGATGGCCATCAATATTTGAAATATCTCACAAGTACCTATGATCATATCTATAGCTAACATACTAGACCCAATCTAGTATATCTTGGAACTTGTCTTATTCAGGATGAAGACAAAATAACATCAACACAAGGACTAACTGATCAATGTGAATGCAAAAGACATGCACATCACCCTTGGAAGAATACATGCCGTCGCCCTCAGAAGAAGATATGCAACGACTACTTCTCCAACGGATTGATTAAAATAGATCAAGCAACGACTACAAAGATGAAGCCTATAAATACAAAGAAAGTTGAAAGAAGCAACAACCCACGATTGTAGAAGATAACGAGCTATGTAACGTCTGATCGTTCGGATCTGGGTTTAATAGTTCTAGTGTGGTGCCCTTGACCAATGTGGGGTCATTGGGCCTTGGTTGTGGCTTCCGATTGTTGTGCGGGTGTCGTGGGCCTTAGATTTCAGCCCATTTAGCCCGCTGGTTTTCTGGTGTAAAGGCGACAGAGTAGGTTGTCACGTTTTAAACGTGACAGCTACCCCCATCACGATTCACCGAACCACTTTCCGTGCACAGTGTGATTGGCGACGGCCAGGTCTGTCGTGTTTATGGTGTTTTAAACGCGACGTCTGCCTCCGTCATGATTTTGACTATGGCATTTATTGCTCTATTTTGGGCCAGCCAGAGCAAGGTTGGCTCTGTCCGATGAGGGGAGGGCTGTTGTGGTGGCTTTGTGGCGATTCGGGCATTTTTCTATTTCTTGGTGGCTAGTCGACGCGGGGTCCACACGAGGAGGGCATCCGAAGCATGGGCAGGCCGGCGATGTGGTGTTCTTCGCATTTTATGGGCTCGTCAAGTTGGTAGGGAGACTTCCCTTTGTTTTTGTTTAATTTGAATGGTTGAAGTTTAAAGCTCATGCTATGTTGGTGGGTTGTGCTATTTATTGTTTTGAGGATTTAAATTGTAGTACAGTTGATGTGTGGAATTGATTCTTGAAGTAGAAAGGGGGTTTGATGGTCTGCCTGAAAGACGACCATCTTGTTCGTCGCATTTTGTTGTGAACACGACGCCTGATTCCGTCAAGTTCTACACGTCTGTGTGACCGCCAGCGTCAGTGTGAATGCAACACCTTGAATGGGTGCGTTCTGGCACTTTAAACGATTGTGTAAACGTGACAATGGGGTCTGTCGCGATTTACATTCCGTTGTCAGGGTTGTATCGATTGGCTTGAAGGCGGACGCATGGGCCGTCATGTTTATGTCGCGACCGCGGGGCCCTGTCGCGCGTTAAACTTATTGATGCGACCGGTAGGGTCATTGCAGTTTGATAGGCGACTTCTGTGTCCGTCGTGTTTCAGCTTTTGAGGTGTGTTGTGATGTTGGGCTGTGATGGTCTGGTGTGGACCTAGCCTTGGCTGTTAAGGTTTTTTAAGTTATTCAGGGGTTAATGTTAATAAGGCAAGTTATAGTTTAATGGCGGTAATTGGTAAGTTACGTGGTACGTTATGTTCGTTATTATGTTAATCAGGTTAAATACGTTATTATGTTGTGGTTACTGTGCATAGAGTGTGTTGCTATGGAGGTCGTGAAATGACCAAATGATAGGCAGTTTATAATGTCGTCATGTGGTTCATGTGTATAATAGTGTATAGTTGCTTGGAGGTCACATGGTGACCAGTCATGAGCTAATAGTGATATGTGTATCATGGTATAAGTTTTATGGTTATGTTAAGTGATCGGCGTGACCTGTGTGTTTGTTGAGGTTGGTGGTCTGGTTCCTATTCCGGAATGCCTCTCGAGTCGGGTACCCTAGGTTCTTTGTGAGCCCGACATGTTGTGGTTTGTTGTGCTCGGGGTTTGTCTCGGTAGTATGTGTACCGTAGAGGTCTGTGTCATCTTCTTGGACACCCTCACTCCTGTGTTTGAGTTGTACGTCCGGATGAGAGAAAGACAGCAGTGGGATAGCGACTTGTGAGTTGTGGTTTGTGTTTGGTCGCTTATAGCGACCTCGTGGTTGAGGGTACAAACACTAGTAGATGCACTGGGCCCCAACTAGTCTTATTTTCCAGTGGCTCACTTTAGAGAGCTCAGTCCAGAGTCTCTAAAGGTGCCAGGCATGGGCCTGCAGTTGCGTATGGTCTGCAGGTGTGTTGTTTGTTGGGCTCCACTGTTCCTTGACTTTACTATGTGGTTATGGAGCGACAGTTGGACCTTTCATCTTGGACTGTGAGACTGAGAGGTACTTCTTATTTTGTGTTGTCCGGGTTGGATACTGGCGTCATGAATCAGTAGTTCATTCCCATATGGTGGAGTCGTTCCTTCCGACTCGTGCTTTGCCAGTGGTTGTGGCTTGTGAGTGGTGACTCACCGGTTGTGGTTTAGGTTCGTTTGTTGTGTGTCATGCTGGTGACACGGTGGCACTAAGTGGTTCAGTTGTGGTACCTCGTGGTTTCATATACCTGTACCTTAAGTCGGTTGCTGGTTGTTGTGGCACGCAATGTGCTAGCCTTTTTAGGTGTTAAGGTGGATCGGTTGTCGTGGGGGTCGTGTTGTGTGACCTTCCACTTGTTGTGTTTAACCCTTTTGAGGATATTTCTCTGATGTGTTGTTACTATGAGATTGCGTGGTGGATTGACTCCTTGTTCAGTCCTGTTACCCCTCTTGGGTAGTGTGTCCTATGTGCTTTCGTTTTACTCGTTAGTTACTGTGGGGGATTGACCTCGTGTTGTCAATCTCGTTACCATCTGTTAGTGGTAGGCCTATATGGCTCGTGGCGTGGTGGTTTCAGTTACTATGGTGGACTGGTGTTTCTACACTAGTCCTATTACTTCCTTTAATTTCCTGTGAGCTGTGTCAGCTAGTGTGTTTTTGTTTAATCAATCAGTTATGTTATATGTTAGCACGTTTTTACTTCCGTAGTGCTTTAGTTAGTGCTCTCAGTGGGCTCTTATGGGTTGAGGACTTGGTTCCTTCTTTCAACTGTGGTTTGTAGTTATTTTTGGGAGGTCCTGCTGAGACTGTGACTTGTTGAGGCTCACTCCCTTACAGTTCCTTTCAGGGTTTTCCGTGGATTGGCGTGCGGCAGCGTTGTGGCAGACTTGTACCACCAGTAGTTTGAGTTGTAGTTTTTGTTTAGTGTGAGCTTTGCTCTATCAAGGTATGCCCCAGGTAGTTGTACTTCTCTTGGACATGTAATATGTATTGAGATAATATAAATTATGGAAAAAGTATAGATACATGTAATTTCTTATATATTATACTCTTGTGGTTGTCTTTTATATTCTTATTGACACTTGTGTGAGTTATCCCTTGCGAGACTTCGGTCCGATCGTATAGGTGGCTTGGATATGGAGCCTTATTGGGCATAAACTCCAGGGTCGCTACAGTTGGTATCAATCATGGTCCAATGAGAATATGAAGCACATTGGGGTTACAATGTCCCACACATGGTTTATGTCCACTTTTGGTAGTAAGCCTATGGTTTTACATGGTTACACACGTGTTTTTGGTTGTGTAATTTGTGTGTGATTGTGGATGTGCTGGTGTGTGGTTGGTAGCTATTAGTGGTTTGCTAAAATTAGTGTGGCTAACAGTGGTGAAGTTCATGTAGCATATCAGTGTGTCAGTTTGTTACAGAAAGGTGTAGTTGTTTAAAGGTTCTCAGCTAGAGAGATTGAAGGACTTATAATAGAGTTTTTTGAATTATTTGTTGTGGGTATTAACAAATATTGGAATATTAGTCAGAGGGCAGAATGACCAATTGTAGGACCCAGCTTCCGGGCTTTCTGTCCAGTGTCTTGGATGACTGGCCACTAATCGCGTCCGGGCTGGGCGACGCGTTAGTGTCGTATCATAGGTGTCCGACGCGACAGTCATCCTTGTCGCGACCAACTTGTGCGTCACGTTCTTGTCGCGCCCGGCTTTCTCGTCACGTCTTCATGTCGCGCTCGGTCAATGGGTCGCGACAGTGTTCCATCGCTTCGGTCGTCTGGCAGCTGTCAGGGTGGCAGGTGTGTCAGTATGACCGTCGGGTTGCCGTGGCATCCCTGGGGGACACATTCTTGTCGCGGTGCGTTGACCCATCGTGTTAAGGTCCTTAATGCGACATGTCACCCCATCGCATCTTGGGTGACGAAGGCTTAAGGCCTTGGTCAGCACCCCTTCTCCCTTTTCCTTTCCTCCTCCTCCCCTCTCTTCTCCTCCCCCTCCAGTGGTGCTGCTCCGCCTCTCCCTCTCTCGCATTTGTGCATTTCAGGCGATGAGGAGGGTCGTGCTTATGTCCTTGGCGTTGTGGAGCTTGCGTGGAGCGCGGAGGTTGTGGCCAATCCGCGTGAAGCGCCCCTAATGGGTTCCGTTTCTTCTTGGAAGGTAGGATTGCTTGTACCCTCTCGATCCGGGTGGATTGGGAGCCCCTCGTGGTTTTGTAGATAGCATTTCCTGCTTCTCCATGCTCCCCTCCCTCATGTGTGTGTTTTGTGGTGTGTGGGTGGCCCGGGATGGAGCATCCCGCGGTCTGCCCTTCTTCTGGTGTCGCAACTGCAGTGCGTGTCGCGACACTAGCGGCGCGATCGTGTCGCGACACTATGGCGTGGTGGTCTGGGCGTCCGACACGATCTTGTCGCGGTGTGTTTCCCTATCGTGACAGGGTTGCTGTCGCGGTGCCCTTCCCCATCGCGATGGTATCGCGACGGCCAGGGGGGACGTGACAGTACCTATGTTACCTCAGGTGTTTCTGTGGCCCCGGTTAGCGTGTCGGCGTGTGCCCCAAGGTAGGCTTGCCCTTAGGACCTTCAGGTGGGAAACACGGTAGGTTGCCTCGCTGCGTTCAATTACTGAAGGTGACACCTTCGTGGCCGTGTCCTGACAATGGTGCCAGGAGGTTCGGGTCTGTCTAATAATCGATTGTTTAGTGGTCAATCGATTATTAGCAGAGTGATATTTTCCGTACTAACTCATAGTGTTTCTGAGGTTCTGGCTTGTTCGTGTGTGCCTTGGTTGGGCGATGGCCCTCTCGAGGGTCTGTGTGTGCCTCATGCTTGCTGGGCTTGTCGAGGTTACAAGCCAGCGGTTTGGTGTCGTTCTTCTGTTGTGCTTGCCCCGCCTGTTTCGCCCGATGCTTGGCACTTGAGGCTTGTCCCATTCAGAGGTTGTCTCCATTGCCACTCGGACCCCCATCCTCGAGAGCCTTTGAGGGAGTGTTTCGGCTACAAGCGTGCTCGAGTTGGCGGACTCTGAAGCTGAGGGAAAATGAAGTTTGGGCAGCGGCATCGAGGACGTTTGGAGTTCTTCTCGACGTAGCCAGTCAGTCCTTTTTTCTCACTACCTCACTTTGCGTTGGTTCCGGAGCCACATAGGAGTCAGGCGTGGGGCCGCAGCTTGGCCATGCGCATTGTTGTTGTGTTGTGTTGTGGTTTTTCTGTGGCGCTCTGTCTCGCTCTTTCGGGGAGCGGAGGCAGGAGCCAAGCTGGCGAGCAAGAGAGTGTCTGGTGTGTCCTCCTCTGGCTGCCAGTGGTGGTGGCTTGGTTGATGTTTGTTTGGACGTGTTTCCTCACGATTTTTCCAAGTGTTATCTGTTCCCTAGATTGCATGGAGGTTATAGACTAGCCGTGCCTAGTTTCTATAGGCATCGTTGGTTTAGCCTTGTTGGCCTGTGCTTCTAGTAGTTTTCGCTTCGGTGTCCTCTCGGTTCCATAGTCCTATTCTTGGGTGCCAGTCCGTGGTGGCACCAGCGTGTGTGGCTTCCTAGGAAAGGAGTACCATTTGTGTGGTCATCTTGCAGGCACAGCTTTATGGAATTGAAGAAGCGGCTCACTTCAGCACCAATATTCGAAATTCCGTCAGGCCGAGGTGTTTTTGTATTGTATACAGATGCGTCTAGGAGAGGACTTGGGGAAGTACTTATGTAGCATGGAAAAGTGGTGGCGTATGCATCTAGGCAATTGAAGCGGCATGAAGAGATTTACCCACACATGACTTAGTTGGCAGGCTGCTGTATTTGCATTAGACATTATTTGTATGGTGAAAGATTTAAAATCTTTACAGATCACAAGATTTTAAAGTACATCTTCTCACAAAAGGATTGAATTTGAGGCAGTGTAGATGGATAGAGTATTTGAAGGATTATGATTTCAGTTTAGCATATCATCCAGTAAGGCCAACGTTGTTGCAGATGCTCTGAGTAGAATAGCAGTTATGAGTCACATGATGATGAGAGAATGGAAGTTGTATGAAGATGTGGCAGAAAATTCTTTGATTGTTCCCAAGTAGCCAGCGAAGAACAGTGTTAGCCAACAGCACAGTGGAGCCATCTTTGTATTGGCAAATAGTAGAGCATAAAAGGTAGATGAAAACTTGGCTGATATTGTTAAAATGGAAGATGTTACCATAGATGATGATTGTGTGGTCTGGTTCAGCACATGTTATATGTCCCAGTGATGTTGGAGTGAAGCAAAAAGTGTTAGAAAGCACACACGATCTAGGTACATCAATATACCCAGAAAGTACCAAGATGTATCAAGATTTGAAGAAATATTTTTGGTGGCCAAGTATAAAGAAAGAGATAGCATAATTCATATCTAGATGTTTGTGCCAGCAGGTTTAAAGCAGCACAAGGCCAGGTGGTTATTGCAGGGCCACTACCTTACCGCAGTGGAAGTTGGATGACATAGCTATGGATTTTGTTGCAGGTTTGCCCAGGACAGCGTCAGGTCATAATGGTATATGGGTTTTTGTTGACAGATTGACAAAGGTGTGCAGATTGTTAGTCGTGAGCATGTCATGGACAGTGGACAGATTGGCAAGGTTGTATGTGGATAGAATTGTGTCGTTGCATGGAATTCCAGTAATAATTGTTTCAGACAGGAATCCCAGGTTTACTTCAGATTTTTGGAGGAGTTTGCAAAGAGTTGTTGGTACACAGTTGAGGTACAGTTCAGCATACCATCCCCAAACTGATGGGCAGACAGAAAGGACAATTCAGACAATTGAAGATATGATTCGAGCTTGTTGTTTAGTTTGGAGAGGCAGATGGGAGCAGCATTTAGGTATAGTAGAATTTGCCTACAACAACAGTTATCACACAAGTATCGGCATGGCACCATATGAAGCTCTTTATGGAAAACCTTGTAGAACACCATTGAATTGGCATGAGGTAGGTGAAAGGCAGGTAATGAGACCAGAATTGGTGCAGCAGTGTGTAGAGATGTCAAGTTCATCAAGGAGAAGCTTCAAACAGCTCAAAGCAGGCAAAAGAGTTATGCAGATACACGGTGCAGGCCATTACAGTTTGAAGTCGGCGACTATGTGTTCTTGAGGGTTTCTCCAACTAAAGGTGTTTTGAAGTTCAGCAAAAAGAGCAAGTTGAGTCCCAGGTATGTGGGTCTATTTCAGATTTTTGGAAAGGATTGGTGAGACAGCATATAGATTGGAGCTTCCAGCAGATTTCATTGATGCCCACGATGTGTTCCATGTCTCATGCTAAAAAGATACATTTGGATCCTTCACAGATTGTCAGCTACACTCCGGATGATTTGAAACCAGATATAGCTATCCATGCCAGAGTACCCAGTGATGATTACAGGTCACCGAGCACAAAGGTTGAGAAATAAAGATATTGAGCTAGTAAAGATCAGATGGGAAAATAGGCAGGGTAGAGAAGACACATGGGAATTGGCCGATGAAATGTACAAGACGTATCGATACTTGCTTGAGTATGCATTAAATTATTTTAGGTGATAGTCATATATATGTTGAACTGTTGGTTGAGTTTGTTCCTTTAATTTCAAGGACAAAATTCCTATTAGGTGATAGTAATATAATATCCTGAATGTTCGGATCACAGTTTACCGGGTTTGGGGGCCAGTGTGTGGCCCATTAGTTGTGTTGGTATGTTTACATATGTGTTTGTAGGTTGGTATGGCAGGTTGGGAGGCTAGAGGGTTGGAAACTCCAGCCCAAACAGACCTCTGGCAGGGTCATTAAGAATGCGACTAACACAGTCGTCGCGATTCTTACATGAATGCGACCACCTGCCCCGTCATGATTAAGCACTGCTTCTACGTGAGCGCGGTTGCATGCGCGCCGCGTGGCGCATGCAGAAGCGTTGGAGTTGAATCGCGACGGAGGGTACGTTGCATTTAGAAACACGATGGACCAATACGTCGCGATTTAAACTCTGTGTATTTTGGGCTTCTGCCCTAGGCCGAACAGTGCAGTTGCACTGTTCAGCTGAGGGAGGTTTTGCTAAAGGATTTTGGGGCGTTTTCAGTTGTTTTGCTATCCGTTCGGCGTGGTTCTGGCGCGAGGAGGTGCCCGGAGTGCAGGAATGTCTGGACAGCTTTGGTTTTACGTTTCCTCATTTGGTAGAGAACGCTTCACTGTTTTCTCTTGTATGGGCTGTTAGACTAGGGTTTGAGGTTTTGGCTGGAAATTATATAGCATGATAGAGGCATGCTTAGGGTTTCATATGCATGTTTAATTCCTACTTAATCAACCTGTAAACTAGTTGGTGTGATTTCCGGAATGAGGAAGAGGGGGGTTTTTTTGTTGTCTGAAAGGCTACGGAACCAATCGTCATGTTTGAGAATGCGACGACTTGTCCGTCGCGATTCAAACTGTAAGGCGATGGGTTGGTCCGTCGCAATTCAAGCATCATTGGCGACCACTGTGTTTGGTCACGATTTGGAGTGTGGCCACCCGAGCTCTGGGGTTCTATGGCCAGTCTGACTGTTACCCATGGACACTATCTGGGCAGTGCTAGTTATGCAATTTAGGTTCGTATGGGGTGTATCGGCTTATACCGTGAGTGATAACGTGGGTTTTGCTTAGATAGGTTGCAT
>JACBKR010001188.1:0-47922 GCA_014218235.1 Colocasia esculenta
GTGACGTATGGGAACTGAAGGATCCAATTTGGATCTCCGGATTGGGTAGGGCAATGAAACGAATCTATAAACAACCGAGTATATATAAGGGTTAAAACCTACAACCCGGGGGTCCAAAATCCCAAATAGGGATTGGATCGAGTGTCGTTTTTACCGACACGATCGGGTGGGTTAAAGTGACGTGTGGGAATGACGGAATGCAATTTAGATCTCCGGATTGGCTTGGGCATTGAAATGACGAATCTAAAAACAACCAGTATATATAAAGGGCTAAAACCTACAACCTGGGGGTCCAAAATCCCAATAGGGATCAATCGGCGTGCCATTTTCTCCGACACACCGGGTGGGTTAAAGTGACGTGTGGGAACTGACGGAATCCAATTTGGATCTCCGATTGCGTTGGGCATTGAAATGACAGATCTAAAAAATAGCCAAGTATATATTAAGGTTCAAAACACACAACCCGGGGGTCCAAATCCTAAATAGGGATCGAATCGGCGTGCCGTTTTCTCCTCCGACACGACCGGGTGGGTTAAGTGACGTGTGGGAACTGACGGAATTCAATTTGGATCTCCGGATTGGGTTGGGCATTGAAATGACGGATCTAAAAAACAGCCGTATATAAAGGCTAAAACCTACAACCTGGGGGTCCAAAATCCAAATAGGGATGGATCGGCGTGCCTTTTCTCCGACACGACTGGGTGGGTTAAAGTGATGTGCGGGAACTGACGGAATCCAATTTGGATCTCCGGATTGGGTTTGGCATTGAAATGATGAATCTAAAAAACAGCCAAGTATATACAAAGGTCTAAAACCTACAGCCCGGGGTCCAAAATCCCAATAGGGATCGGATCGGCGTGCTTTCTCAGACACCACTGGGTGGGTTAAAGTTACGTGTGGGAACTGACGGAATCCAATTTGGATCTCCGGATTAGGTTGGACATTGAAATGACGGATCTAAAAAATAGCCAAGTATATATAAAGGGTGAAAACACACAACCCGGGGGTATAAAATCACAAATAGGGATCGGATCGGCGTGCCGTTTTCTCCGACACGACCGTGTGGGTTAAAGTGACGTATGGGAACTGAAGGAATCCAATTTGGATCTCCGGATTGGGTAGGGCAATGAAATGAAGAATCTATAAAACAACCGAGTATATATAAAGGGTTAAAACCTACAACCCGGGGGTCCAAAATCCCAAATAGGGATTGGATCTGCGTGTCGTTTTAACCGACACGATCGGGTGGGTTAAAGTGACGTGTGGGAACTGACGGAATGCAATTTAGATCTCCGGATTGGCTTGGGCATTGAAATGACAGATCTGAAAAACAGCCAAGTATATATAAAGGGCTAAAACCTACAACCTGGGGGTCCAAAATCCCTAATAGGGATCGGATCGGCGTGCCGTTTTCTCCGACACGACCAGGTGGCTTAAAGTGACGTGTGGGAACTGAAAGAATCCAATTTTGATCTCCGGATTTGGTTGGGCATTGAAATGACGGATCTAAAAAACAACCAAGTATATATAAAGGGCTAAAACCTACAACCCGGGTGTCCAAAATCCCAAATAGGGATCGGATCGGCGTGCCGTTTTCTCCGACACGACCGGGTGGGTTCAAGTGACGTGTGGGAACTGACGGAATCCAATTTGGATCTCCAGATTGGGTTGCGCATTGAAGTGACGGATCTATAAAACTGCCAAGTATATACAAAGGGCTAAAACCTACAACCCGGGGGTCCAAAATCCCAAATAGGGATCGGATCCGCGTGTCGTTTTCTCCGACACGACCAGGTGGGTTAAACTGACGTGTGGGAACTGAAAGAATACAATTTGGATCTTCGGATTGGGTTGGGCATTGAAATGACGGATCTAAAAAACAACCAAGTATATATAAAGGGCTAAAACCTACAACCCGGGTGTCCAAAATCCCAAATAGGGATCGGATCGGCGTGCCGTTTTCTCCGACATGACCAGGTGGGTTAAAGTTACGTGTAGGATCTAACGGAATCCAATTTGGATCTCCGGATTGGGTTGAGCATTGAAATGACGGATCTAAAAAACAGCCAAGTATATATGAATGGCTAAAACCTACAACCTGGGGGTCCAAAATCCCAAATAGGGATCGGATCGGCGTGCCGTTTTCTCCGAGACGACCAAGTGGGTTAAAGTGACGTGCGGGAACTGACGGAATCTAATTTGGATCTCCGGATTGGGTTGGGCATTGAAATGACGAATCTAAAAAACAGCCAAGTATATACAAAGGGCTAAAACCTACAACCCGGGGGTCCAAAATCTCAAATAGGGATCAGATCGGCGTGCCATTTTCTCCGACACGACCGGGTGGGTTAAAGTGACGTGTGGGAACTGACGGAATCCAATTTGGATCTCCGGATTGGGTTGGGCATTGAAATGACGGATCTAAAAAATAGCCAAGTATATATAAAGGGTCAAAACACACAACCCGGAAGTATAAAATCCTAAATAGGGATCGGATCGCCGTGCCGTTTTCTCCGACGACCGGGTGGGTTGTGGGAAGTGACGTGGGAACTGACGGAATCCAATTTGGATCTCCGGATTGGGTTGGGCATTGAAATGACGGATCTAAAAAACAGCCAAGTATATATAAGGCTAAAACCTACAACCTGGGGGTCCAAAATCCAAAATAGGGATTGGATCGGCGTGCCGTTTTCTCCGAGACGACAGGGTGGGTTAAAGTGACGTGCGGGAACTGACAAATCCAATTGGATCTCCGGATTGGGTTGGGCATTGAAATGATGAATCTAAAAAACAGCCAAGTATATACAAAGGTCTAAAACCTACAACCCGGGGGTCCAAAATCCCAAATAGGGATCGGATCGGCGTGCCGTTTTCTCAGACACGACCGGGTGGGTTAAAGTTACGTGTGGGAACTGACGGAATCCAATTTGGATCTCCGGACTAGGTTGGACATTGAAATGACGGATTTAAAAAATAACCAAGTATATATAAAGGGTCAAAACACACAACCCGGGGGTATAAGATCACAAATAGGGATCGGATCGGCGTGCCGTTTTCTCCGACACGACCGGGTGGGTTAAAGTGACGTATGGGAACTGAAGGACCAATTTGGATCTCCGGATTGGGTAGGGCAATGAAATGAAGAATCTATAAAACAGCCAAGTTAATATAAAGGGCTAAAACATACAACCGGGGGTCCAAAATCCCAAATAGGGATTGGATGGCGTGCCGTTCACCCGACACGATCGGGTGGGTTAAAGTGACGTGTGGGAACTGACGAAATGCAATTTAGATCTCCGGATTGGCTTGGGCATTGAAATGACAGATCTAAAAAACAGCCAAGTATATATAAAGGGCTAAAACCTACAACCTGGGGGTCCAAAATCCCTAATAGGGATCGGATCGGCGTGCCGTTTTCTCCGACACGACCAGGTGGCTTAAAGTGACGTGTGGGAACTGAAGGAATCCAATTTGGATCTCCGGATTGGGTTGGGCATTGAAATGACGGATCTAAAAAACAACCAAGTATATATAAAGGGCTAAAACCTACAACCCGGGTGTCCAAAATCCCAAATAGGGATCGGATCGGCGTGCCGTTTTCTCCGACACGAACGGGTGGGTTAAAGTGACGTGTGGGAACTGACTGAATCCAATTTGGATCTCCGGATTGGGCTGGGCATTGAAATGAAGGATCTAAAAAACAACCAAGTATATATAAAGGGCTAAAACCTACAACCTGGGGGTCCAAAATCCCAAATAGGGATAGGATCGGCGTGCCGTTTTCTCCGAGACGACCGGGTGGGTTAAAGTGACGTGCGGGAACTGACGGAATCCAATTTGTTTCTCCGGATTGGGTTGGGTATTGAAATGACAGATCTAAAAAACTGCCAAGTATATACAAAGGGCTAAAACCTACAACCCGGGGGTCCAAAATCCCAAATAGGGATCGGATCCGCGTGTCGTTTTCTCCGACACGACCAGGTGGGTTAAAGTGACGTGTGGGATCTGACGGAATACAATTTGGATCTCCGGATTGGGTTGGGCATTGAAATGACGGATCTAAAAAACAACCAAGTATTATGAAGGCTAAAACCTACACACCTGGGGGTCAAAATCCAAATAGGATCGGATCGGCGTGCCGTTTTCTCCGACACGACCAGGTGGGTTAAGTGACGTGCAGGAACTGACGGAATCTAATTTGGATCTCGGATTGGGTTGGGCATTGAAATGACGAATCTAAAAAACAGCCAAGTATATACAAAGGGCTAAAACCTACAACCGGGGGTCCAAAATCTCAAATAGGGATCAGATCGGCGTGCCATTTCTCGACACGATCGGGTGGGTTAAAGTGACGTGTGGGAACTGACGGAATCCAATTTGGATCTCCGGATTGGGTTGGGCATTGAAATGACAGATCTAAAAAATAGCCAAGTATATATAAAGGTTCAAAACACACAACCCGGGGGTATACAATCCTAAATAGGGATCGGATCGGCGTGCCGTTTTCTCCGACACGACCGGGTGGGTTAAAGTGACGTGTGGGAACTGACGGAATCCAATTTGGATCTCCGGATTGGGTTGGGCATTGAAATGACGGATCTAAAAAATAGCCAAGTATATATAAAGGCTAAAACCTACAACCTGGGGGTCCAAAATCAAAAATAGGGATTGGATCGGCGTGCCGTTTTCTCCGAGACGACTGGGTGGGTTAAAGTGATGTGCGGGAACTGACAGAATCCAATTTGGATCTCCGGATTGGGTTGGGCATTGAAATGACGGATCTAAAAACGCCAAGTATATACAAAGGGCTAAAACCTACAACCCGGGGGTCCAAAATCTCAAATAGGGATCAGATCGGCGTGCCATTTTCTCCGACACGACCGGGTGGGTTAAAGTGACGTGTGGGAACTGACGGAATCCAATTGGATCTCCGGATTGGGTTGGGCATTGAAATGACGGATCTAAAAATACTAAGTATATTAAAGGCTAAAACTACAACCTGGGGGTCCAAAATCCCAAATAGGGATCGGATCGGCGTGCCGTTTTCCTCCGAGACGACTGGGTGGGTTAAAGTGATGTGCGGGAACTGACGGAATCCAATTTGGATCTCCGGATTGGGTTTGGCATTGAAATGACGAATCTAAAAAACAGCCAAGTATATACAAAGGTCTAAAACCTACAGCCCGGGGGTCCAAAATCCCAAATAGGGATCGGATCGGCGTGCAGTTTTCTCAGACACGACTGGGTGGGTTAAAGTTACGTGTGGGAACTGACGGAATCCAATTTGGATCTCCGGATTAGGTTGGACATTGAAATGACGGATCTAAAAAATAGCCAAGTATATATAAAGGGTGAAAACACACAACCCGGGGGTATAAAATCACAAATAGGGATCGGATCAGCGTGCCGTTTTCTCCGACACGACCGTGTGGGTTAAAGTGACGTATGGGAACTGAAGGAATCCAATTTGGATCTCCGGATTGGGTAGGGCAATGAAATGAAGAATCTATAAAAAAAAACAACCGGTAATATAAGTTAAACCTACAACCCGGGGGTCCAAAATCCCAATAGGGATTGGATCGGCGTGTCGTTTTAACCGACACGACGGGTGGGTTAAAGTGACGTGTGGGAACTGACGGAATGCAATTAGATCTCGGATTGGCTTGGGCATTGAAATGACGATCTGAAAAACAGCCAAGTATATATAAAGGCTAAAACCTACAACCTGGGGGTCCAAAATCCCTAATACGGATCGGATCGGCGTGCCGTTTTCTCCGAGACGACCGGTTTAAAGTGACGTGTGGGAACTGAAAGAATCCATTTTGATCTCCGGATTTGGTTGGGCATTGAAATGACGGATCTAAAAAACAACCAAGTATATATAAAGGGCTAAAACCTACAACCTGGGAGTCCAAAATCCCAAATAGGGATCGGATCGGCGTGCCGTTTTCTCCGACACGACCGGGTGGGTTAAAGTGACGTGTGGGAACTGACGGAATCCAATTTGGATCTCCATATTGGGTTGGGCATTGAAGTGACGAATCTAAAAAACAGCCAAGTACATACAAAGGGCTAAAACCTACAACCCGGGGGTCTAAAATCTCGAATAGGGATCAGATCGGCGTGCCGTTTTCTCCGACACGACCGGGTGGGTTAAAGTGACGTGTGGGAACTGACGGAATTCAATTTGGATCTCCGGATTGGTTGGGCATTGAAATGACGGATCTAAAAAACAACCAAGTATATATAAAGGGCTAAAACCTACAACCCGGTGTCCAAAATCCAAATAGGGATCGGATCGGCGTGCCGTTTTCTCCGACACGACCGGGTGGGTTAAAGTGACGTGTGGGAACTGACGGAATCCAATTGGATCTCCAGATTGGGTTGGGCATTGAAATGACGATCTAAAAAACAGCAAGTATATACAAAGGGCTAAAACCTACAACCCGGGGGTCCAAAATCCAAATAGGGATCGGATCGGCGTGCTGTTTCTCCGACACGACAGGGTGGGTTAAAGTGACGTGGGAACTGACGGAACAATTTGGATCTCCGGATTGGGTGGGCATTGAAATGACGAATCTAAAAAACAGCCAAGTATATATAAAGGCTAAAACCTACAACCGGGGGTCCAAAATCCAAAATAGGGATTAGATCGGCGTGCCGTTTTCTCCGAGACGACCGGGGGTAAAGTGACGTGTGGGAACTGACGGAATCCAATTTGGATCTACGGATTGGGTTGGCATTGAAATAACAAATCTAAAAAAACAGCCAAGTATATAAAAGGTCTAAAACCTACAACCCGGGGTCCAAAATCCCAAATAGGGATCGGATCGCGTGTCGTTTTCTCCGACACGACAGGTGGGTTAAAGTGACGTGTGGGAACTGAAAGAATACAATTTGGATCTTCGGATTGGGTTGGGCATTGAAATGACGGATCTAAAAACACCAAGTATATATAAGGGCTAAAACTACAACCCGGGGGTCCAAAATCCAAAATAGGGATCGGATCGGCGTGCCGTTTCTCCGACATGACCAGTGGGTTAAAGTACGTGGGATCTAACGGAATCCAATTTGGATCTCCGGATTGGGTTGAGCATTGAAATGACGGATCTAAAAAACAGCCAAGTATATATGAAGGCTAAAACCTACAACCTGGGGGTCCAAAATCCCAAATAGGGATCGGATCGGCGTGCGTTTCTCCGAGACGACAAGTTGTTTAAAGTGACGTGCGGGAACTAACGGAATCTAATTGGATCTCCGGATTGGGTTGGGCATTGAAATGACGAATCTAAAAAACAGCCAAGTATATACAAAGGGCTAAAACCTACAACCCGGGGGTCCAAAATCTCAAATAGGGATCAGATCGGCGTGCCATTTTCTCCGACACGACCGGGTGGGTTAAAGTGACGTGTGGGAACTGACGGAATCCAATTTGGATCTCCGGATTGGGTTGGGCATTGAAATGACGGATCTAAAAAATAGCCAAGTATATATAAAGGGTCAAAACACACAACCCGGAAGTATAAAATCCTAAATAGGGATCGGATCGCCGTGCCGTTTTCTCCGACACGACCGGGTGGGTTAAAGTGACGTGTGGGAACTGACGGAATCCAATTTGGATCTCCGGATTGGGTTGGGCATTGAAATGACGGATCTAAAAAACAGCCAAGTATATATAAAGGCTAAAACCTACAACCTGGGGGTCCAAAATCCAAAATAGGGATTGGATCGGCGTGCCGTTTTCTCCGAGACGACTGGGTGGGTTAAAGTGACGTGCGGGAACTGACGGAATCCAATTTGGATCTCCGGATTGGGTTGGGCATTGAAATGATGAATCTAAAAAACAGCCAAGTATATACAAAGGTCTAAAACCTACAACCCGGGGGTCCAAAATCCCAAATAGGGATCGGATCGGCGTGCCGTTTTCTCAGACACGACCGGGTGGGTTAAAGTTACGTGTGGGAACTGACGGAATCCAATTTGGATCTCCGGATTAGGTTGGACATTGAAATGACGGATTTAAAAAATAACCAAGTATATATAAAGGGTCAAAACACACAACCCGGGGGTATAAGATCACAAATAGGGATCGGATCGGCGTGCCGTTTTCTCCGACACGACCGGGTGGGTTAAAGTGACGTATGGGAACTGAAGGAACCAATTTGGATCTCCGGATTGGGTAGGGCAATGAAATGAAGAATCTATAAAACAGCCAAGTATATATAAAGGGCTAAAACCTACAACCCGGGGGTCTAAAATCCCAAATAGGGATTGGATCGGCGTGCCGTTTTCACCGACACGATCGGGTGGGTTAAAGTGACGTGTGGGAACTGACGAAATGCAATTTAGATCTCCGGATTGGCTTGGGCATTGAAATGACAGATCTAAAAAACAGCCAAGTATATATAAAGGGCTAAAACCTACAACCTGGGGGTCCAAAATCCCTAATAGGGATCGGATCGGCGTGCCGTTTTCTCCGACACGACCAGGTGGCTTAAAGTGACGTGTGGGAACTGAAGGAATCCAATTTGGATCTCCGGATTGGGTTGGGCATTGAAATGACGGATCTAAAAAACAACCAAGTATATATAAAGGGCTAAAACCTACAACCCGGGGGTCTAAAATCTCGAATAGGGATCAGATCGGCGTGCCGTTTTCTCCGACACGACCGGGTGGGTTAAAGTGACGTGTGGGAACTGACGGAATTCAATTTGGATCTCCAGATTGGGTTGGGCATTGAAATGACGAATCTAAAAAACAGCCAAGTATATATAAAGGCTAAAACCTACAACCTGGGGGTCCAAAATCCAAAATAGGGATTAGATCGGCGTGCCGTTTTCTCCGAGACGACCGGGTGGGTTAAAGTGACGTGCGGGAACTGACGGAATCCAATTTGGATCTACGGATTGGGTTGGGCATTGAAATAACAAATCTAAAAAACAGCCAAGTATATACAAAGGTCTAAAACCTACAACCCGGAGGTCCAAAATCCCAAATAGGGATCGGAACCGCGTGTCGTTTTCTCCGACACGACCAGGTGGGTTAAAGTGACGTGTGGGAACTGAAAGAATGCAATTTGGATCTTCGGATTGGGTTGGGCATTGAAATGACGGATCTAAAAAACAACCAAGTATATATAAAGGGCTAAAACCTACAACCCGGGTGTCCAAAATCCCAAATAGGGATCGGATCGGCGTGCCGTTTTCTCCCATGACCGTGGGTTAAAGTTAGTGTAGGATCTAACGGAATCCATTTGGATCTCCGGATTGGGTTGAGCATTGAAATGACGGATCTAAAAAACAGCCAAGTATATATGAATGGCTAAAACCTACAACCTGGGGGTCCAAAATCCCAAATAGGGATCGGATCGGCGTGCCGTTTTCTCCGAGACGACCAAGTTGGTTAAAGTGACGTGCGGGAACTGACGGAATCTAATTTGGATCTCCGGATTGGGTTTGGCATTGAAATGACGAATCTAAAAAATAGCCAAGTATATACAAAGGGCTAAAACCTACAACCCGGGGGTCCAAAATCCCAAATAGGGATCAGATCGGCGTGCCATTTTTCTCCACACGACCGGGTGGTTAAGTGACGTGTGGGAACTGACGAATCCAATTTGGATCTCCGGATTGGGTTGGGCATTGAAATGACGGATCTAAAAAATAGCCAAGTATATAAAAGGTCAAAACCACAACCCGAAGTATAAAATCCTAATAGGGATCGGATCGCCGTGCCGTTTTCTCCGACACGACCGGGTGGGTTAAAGTGACGTGTGGAACTGACGGAATCCAATTTGGATCTCCGATTGGGTTGGGCATTGAAATGACGGATCTAAAAAACAGCCAAGTATATATAAAGGCTAAACCTACAACCGGGGGTCCAAAATCCCAAATAGGGATGGATCGGGTGCCGTTTTCTCCGAGACGACTGGTTGGGTTAAAGTGACGTGCTGGAACTGACGGAATCCATTTGGATCTCCGATTGGGTTGGGCATTGAAATGATGAATCTAAAAAACAGCCAAGTATATACAAGGTCTAAAACCTACAACCCGGGGCCAAAATCGCAAATAGGGATCGGATCGGCGTGCCGTTTTCTCCGACACGACCGGGGTGTTAATGTTACGTGTGGGAACTGACGGAATCCAATTTGGATCTCCGGATTAGTTGTGACATTGAAATGACGGATTTAAAAAATAACCAAGTTATATAAAGGGTCAAAACACACAACCTGGGGGTATAAAATCACAAATAGGGATCGGATCGGCGTGCCGTTTTCTCCAACACACGACCGGGTGGGTTAAAGTGACGTTGGGAACTGACGGAACCAATTTGGATCTCCGGATTGGGTAGGGCAATGAAATGAGATCTAAACAACCAAGTATATATAAAGGGCTAAAACCTACAACCCGGGGGTCTAAAATCCCAAATAGGGATCGGATCGGCGTGCCATTTCACCGACAACGATCGGGTTGACGTGTGGGAACTGACGAAATGCAATTTAGATCTCCGGATTGCTTGGGCATTGAATGACAGATCTAAAAAACAGCCAAGTATATATAAAGGGCTAAAACCTAACACCTGGGGTCCCAAATCCCTAATAGGATCGGATCGGCGTGCCGTTTTCTCCGACTGACCAGGTGGCTAAAGTGACGTGTGGAACTGAGGAATCCATTTGGATCTCCGGATTGGGTTGGGCATTGAAATGACGGATCTAAAAAACAACCCAGTATATATAAGGGCTAAAACCTACAACCCGGTGTCCAAAATCCAAATAGGGATCGGATCGGCGTGCCGTTTTCTCCGACACGAACGGGTGGGTTAAGTGACGTGTGGGAACTGACTGAATCCATTTGGATCTCCGGATTGGGCTGGGCATTGAAATGAAGGATCTAAAAAACAACCAAGTATATATAAAGGGCTAAAATCTACAACCTGGGGGTCCAAAATCCCAAATAGGATTAGATCGGCGTGCCGTTTCTCCGAGACGACCGGGTGGGTTAAAGTGACGTGCGGGAACTGACGGAATCCAATTTGTTTCTCCGGATTGGGTTGGGTATTGAAATGACATCTAAAAAACTGCCAAGTATATACAAAGGGCTAAAACCTACAACCCGGGGGTCCAAAATCCCAAATAGGGATCGGATCCGCGTGTCGTTTTCTCCGACACGACCAGGTGGGTTAAAGTGACGTGTGGTAACTGAAAGAATACAATTTGGATCTTCGGATTGGGTTGGGCATTGAAATGACGGATCTAAAAAACAACCAAGTATATATAAAGGGCTAAAACCTACAACCCGGGTGTCCAAAATCCCAAATAGGGATCGGATCGGCGTGCCGTTTTCTCCGACACGACCAGGTGGGTTAAAGTTACGTGTGGGATCTGACGGAATCCAATTTGGATCTCCGGATTGGGTTGGGCATTGAAATGACGGATCTAAAAAACAGCCAAGTATATATGAAGGGCTAAAACCTACAACCTGGGGGTCCAAAATCCCAAATAGGGATCGGATCGGCGTGCCGTTTTCTCCGAGACGACCAGGTGGGTTAAAGTGACGTGCAGGAACTGACGGAATCTAATTTGGATCTCCGGATTGGGTTGGGCATTGAAATGACGAATCTAAAAAACAGCCAAGTATATACAAAGGGCTAAAACCTACAACCCGGGGGTCCAAAATCTCAAATAGGGATCAGATCGGCGTGCCATTTTCTCCGACACGACCGGTGGGTTAATAAAGTGACGTGTGGGAACTGACGGAATCCAATTTGGATCTCCGGATTGGGTTGGGCATTGAAATGACAGATCTAAAAAATAGCCAAGTATATATAAAGGTTCAAAACACACAACCCGGGGGTATAAAATCCTAAATAGCGATCGGATCGGCGTGCCGTTTTCTCCGACACGACCGGGTGGGTTAAAGTGACGTGTGGGAACTGACGGAATCCAATTTGGATCTCCGGATTGGGTTGGGCATTGAAATGACGGATCTAAAAAACAACCAAGTATATATAAAGGATAAAACCTACAACCTGGGGGTCCAAAATCCAAAATAGGGATTGGATCGGCGTGCCGTTTTCTCCGAGACGACTGGGTGGGTTAAAGTGATGTGCGGGAACTGACGGAATCCAATTTGGATCTCCGGATTGGGTTTGGCATTGAAATGACGAATCTAAAAAACAGCCAAGTATATACAAGGTCTAAAACCTACACCCCGGGGTCCAAAATCCCAAATAGGGATCGGATCGGCGTGCAGTTTTCTCAGACACGACTGGGTGGGTTAAAGTTACGTGTGGGAACTGACGGAATCCAATTTGGATCTCCGGATTAGGTTGGACATTGAAATGACGGATCTAAAAAATAGCCAAGTATATATAAAGGGTGAAAACACACAACCCGGGGGTATAAAATCACAATAGGGATCGGATCGGCGTGCCGTTTTCTCCGACACGACCGTGTGGGTTAAGTGACGTATGGGAACTGAAGGAATCCAATTTGGATCTCCGGATTGGGTAGGGCATTAAATGAGAATCTATAAAACAACCGAGTATATATAAAGGTTTATACCCTACAACCAGGGGGTCCAAAATCCCAAATAGGGATTGGATCTGCGTGTCGTTTTAACCGACACGATCGGTGGGTTAAAGTGACGTGTGGGAACTGACGGAATGCCAATTTAGATCTCCGGATTGGCTTGGGCATTGAAATGACAATCTGAAAAACAGCCAAGTATATATAAAGGGCTAAAACCTACAACCTGGGGGTCCAAAACCCAAATAGGGATCGGATCGGCGTGCCGTTTTCTCCGAGACACCAGGTGGGTTAAAGTGACGTGCAGGAACTGACGGAATCTAATTTGATCTCCGGATTGGGTTGGGCATTGAAATGACGAATCTAAAAACACCAAGTATATACAAAGGGCTAAAACCTACAACCCGGGGGTCCAAAATCTCAAATAGGGATCAGATCGCGTGCCATTTTCTCCGACACGACCGGGTGGGTTAAAGTGACGTGTGGGAACTGACGGAATCCAATTTGGATCTCCGGATTGGGTTGGGCATTGAAATGACAGATCTAAAAAATGCCAAGTATATATAAAGGGTTCAAACACACAACCCGGGGGTATAAAATCCTAAATAGGGATCGGATCGGCGTGCCGTTTTCTCCGACATGACCGGGTGGGTTAAAGTGACGTGTGGAACTGACGGAATCCAATTTGGATCTCCGGATTGGGTTGGATTGGCATTGAAATGACGGATCTAAAAAACAGCCAAGTATATATAAAGGCTAAACCTACAACCGGGGGTCCAAAATCCAAAATAGGGATTGGATCGGCGTGCCGTTTTCTCCGAGACGACGGGTGGGTTAAAGTGATGTGCGGGAACTGACGGAATCCAATTTGGATCTCCGGATTGGGTTTGGCATTGAAATGACGAATCTAAAAAACAGCCAAGTATATACAAGGTCTAAAACCTACAGCCCGGGGTCCAAAATCCAAATAGGGATCGGATCGGCGTGCAGTTTTCTCTCACAGACCGGGTGGGTTAAAGTTACGTGTGGGAACTGACGGAATCCATTTGGATCTCCGGATTAGGTTGGACATTGAAATGACGGATCTAAAAAATAGCCAGTATATATAAAGGGTGAAAACACACAACCCGGGGCATAAAATCACAAATAGGATCGGATCGGCGTGCCGTTTTCTCCGACACGACCGGGTGGGTTAAAGTGACGTATGGGAACTGAGGAATCCAATTTGGAACTCCGGATGGTAGGGCAATGAAATGAAGAATCTATAAAACAACCGAGTATATATAAAGGGTTAAAACCTACAACCCGGGGGTCCAAAATCCCAAATAGGGATTGGATCTGCGTGTCGTTTTAACCGACACGATCGGGTGGGTTAAAGTGGTGTGTGGGACTGACGGAATGCAATTTAGATCTCCGGATTGGCTTGGGCATTGAAATGACAGATCTGAAAAACAGCCAAGTATATAGGGCTAAAACCTACAACCTGGGGTCCAAAATCCCTAATAGGGATCGGATCGGCGTGCCGTTTTCTCCGACACGACCAGGTGGCTTAAAGTGACGTGTGGGAACTGAAAGAATCCAATTTTGATCTCCGGATTGGTTGGGCATTGAAATGACGGATCTAAAAACACCAAGTATATATAAAGGGCTAAAACCTACAACCCGGTGTCCAAAATCCCAAATAGGGATTGGATCGGCGTGCCGTTTTCTCCGACACGACCGGTGGGTTAAAGTGACGTGTGGGAACTGACGGAATCCAATTTGGATATCCAGATTGGGTTGGGCATTGAAATGACGAATCTAAAAAACAGCCAAGTACATACAAGGGCTAAAACCTACAACCCGGGGGTCTAAAATCTCCAATAGGGATCAGATCGCGTGCCGTTTTCTCCGACACGACCGGTGGGTTAAAGTGACATGTGGGAACTGACGGAATTCATTTGGATCTCCGATTGGGTTGGGCATTGAAATGACGAATCTAAAAAATACCAAGTATATATAAAGGCTAAAACCTACAACCTGGGGGTCCAAAATCCAAATAGGGATCGATCGGCGTGCCGTTTTCTCCGACGACCGGGTGGGTTAAAGTGACGTGCGGGAACTGACGGAATCCAATTTGGATCTACGGATTGGTTGGGCATTGAAATAACAAATCTAAAAAACAGCCAGTATATACAAGGTCTAAAACCTACACCCGGGGGTCCAAAATCTAAATAGGGATCGAATCGCCGTGCCGTTTTCTCAAACACGACCGTGTGGGTTAAAGTTACGTGTGGGAACTGACGGAATCCAATTTGCATCTCCGGATTAGGTTGGACATTGAAATAACGGATGTAAAAAATAGCCAAGTATATATAAAGGGTCAAAATACACAACCCTGGGGTATAAAATCCCAAATAGGGATCAGATCGGCGTGCCGTTTTCTCCGACACGACCGGGTGGGTTAAAGTGACGTATGGGAACTGAAGGAATCCAATTTGGATCTCTGGATTGTGTAGGGCATTGAAATGAAGAATCTATAAAACAGCCGAGTATATATAAAGGGCTAAAACCTACAACCCGGGGGTCCAAAATCCCAAATAGGATTGGATCGGCGTGTCGTTTTCACCGACACGATCGGGTGGGTTAAAGTGACATGTGGAACTGACGGAATGCAATTTAGATCTCCGGATTGGCTTGGGCATTGAAATGACGGATCTGAAAAACAGCCAAGTATATATAAAGGGCTAAAACCTTCAACCTGGGGGTCCAAAATCCCAAATAGGGATCGGATCGGTGTGCCGTTTTCTCCGACACGACCAGGTGGGTTAAAGTGACGTGCGGGAACTGACGGAATCCAATTTGGATCTCCGGATTGGGTTGGGCATTGAAATGACGAATCTAAAAAACATCCAAGTACATACAAAGGGCTAAAACCTACAACCCGGGTGTCCAAAATCTCAAATAGGGATCAGATCGGCATGCCGTTTTCTCCGACACGACCGGGTGGGTTAATATGACGTGTGGGAATTGACGGAATCCAATTTGGATCTCCGGATTGGGTTGGACATTGAAATGACGGATCTAAAAAATAGCCAAGTATATATAAAGGGTCAAAACACACAACCCGTGGGTATAAAATCCTAAATAGGGATCGGATCGGCGTGCCATTTTCTCTGACACGACCGGGTGGGTTAAAGCGACGTGTGGGAACTGACGGAATCCAATTTGGATCTCCGGATTGGGTTGGGCACTGAAATGACGGATCTAAAAAATAGCCAAGTATATATAAAGGCTAAAACCTACAACCTGGGGGTCCAAAATCCAAAATAGGGATCGGATCGGCGTGCCGTTTTCTCCGAGACGACCGGGTGGGTTAAAGTGACGTGCGGGAACTGACGGAATCCAATTTGGATCTCCGGATTGGGTTGGGCATTGAAATGACGAATCTAAAAAACAGCCAAGTACATACAAAGGGCTAAAACCTACAACCCGGGTGTCCAAAATCCCAAATAGGGATCAGATTGGCGTGTCGTTTTCTCCGACACGACTGGGTGGGTTAAAGTGACGTGTGGGAACTGACGGAATCCAATTTGGATCTCCGATTGGGTTGGGCATTGAAATGACGGATCTAAAAAATAGCCAAGTATATATAAAGGGTCAAAACACACAACCCGGGGGTATAAAATCCCAAATAGGGATCGGATCGGCGTGCCATTTTCTCCGACACGACCTCCGACACGACCGGGTGGGTTAAAGTGACGTGTGGGAACTGACGGAATCTAATTTGGATCTCCGAATTGGGTTGGGCATTGAAATGACGGATCTATAAAACAGCCAAGTATATATAAAGGGCTAAAACCTACAACCAGGGGGTCCAAAATCCCAAATAGGGATCGGATCGGCGTGCCGTTTTCTCCAAGACGGCCGGGTGGCTTAAAGTGACGTGTGGGAACTGACGGAATCCAATTTGGATCTCCGGATTGGGTTGGGCATTGATGAAGGGTTATGCGGAAATACAGAATACGGTAATCTAGAAGGGGGGGGGGTTGAATAGATTACGGAAATTTAAAACTATTGATGGCTTCTTTTCGATGCTATCACGATCTTAAAGAAATTTGATTGGAATTCGATTAAGTATGAGACCGCTTGAGTTGATCTAAATGAGAACAGGGAATCAAACGTGCGTATGAACACCGTGCCTACCAATCATCTATCGCAAAACGCGAACAAACCACAGAACACGATGATTTAAGGTGGTTCGGAGTACACAACTCGTGTATCCTACATCCACCGTCCACACACACACGCAGAAACGACTGCTTATGAGCGAGTTTAACACTACAACTCAACCACACACACGTTGTCTGATGAAGCACGATCAGAACAACCACAAATACGTGAATCAAGCACAAGGGATGCTCGAAACACAACCACACACACACATGATGGAATGGAAATTATGAAATGGAGAAGAATTGGGAATTAGGGAACAAATCCGGTTGGAATTCTTCTCGTGGATCATCCAAACGCTCTTCAAACTTCGATTGGATGTAGATTGATCGATGTAGAAGGTTGAATTGATGACGATCCGGCTTCAGCTCCGCATAGATGGTGATTCCACGACGATCTGGGCGGAAAGTTGAAGCAGAGCAGCAATTTGGGGCTTTTCCTCTTGGTCCCTTGGAGGCTCTTGGATGAGAGGCTGCTCTCTGCGAATTTGGCTCCAAAAGGATGCTTATATAGTGTTAGGTAAAGGTGGGGGTCGTGGAGGAAGGAAACACCCAAGTGGCCGGATTTGGAAACACCAAATCTCATGTTTCCGTCGTCTGTCGACAGGTGCACTTGCATCTGTCTACAGGCACACTCAGGCTGAGAACTGGGTTTCAGGAAATTGAGTTTCTGAGTGTATCTGTCGACAGGCAGTTTGCATCTGTCAACAGATGCACTCAGGAATAGAAAACCTGAGCTCTGTCCTGGGTTGACTGTGTGTATCTGTCGACAGGTACATTTCATCTGTCGACAGATGCACTCAGAGATGCAAACCTGAGCTCTGTCTTGGAATGACTGTGTGAATCTGTCGATAGGTACATTGCATCTGTCGACAGATACACCTCTTTGACAGATATTTGTGCTTTTTGCTCATTTCTTCAATGCCTCTTCAATGCTCCATGTTTCATGCTTGTGCACCTACATGCAAATACATTGTTAGTGATATACATTGTATGATTTAGCAATGTTTAACTCAATCACTTTCATGATGTTTTTCATGTTAGTTAGCACATCAATTTTGCATTAAATCAATGTTCAAGGATGTTAATGTGATCATCAAAAACATGATATATGAAAAACCCAACAATCTCCCCCTTTTTGATGATGACAAAAACATTCAATTGATGCATATATTGATGTTCTCCCCCTTTTTGACAACATGCAAAAGGTCAAGTCATGCACATTTAGAGACAAATAAACATGAACTGAGTTTTCATTGATTGATCTTTGAAATTTCACAGTACATTTGATAATCATTACATGACTCAATAAAAAGAAAGGAAATAACATGAACAAGCAAAAGATGACAAGACAAGTGAGACTAATTCCCATCTAAGACTCTTAGTGACCTCTAATGACCCTGAGACCCTCTATTCATCGTCACGTCCAGCAGGAGGAGGGTGACGGGATCCATCTCTCTCGGAGACCGCAGTTGGAGAGTACTGCAAGTGGGAGTACAAGAAGGATGTCCACCCTTGTGTGTCAAAATAGGGTAGGAGTGAGGGGAACATCGGTGCTAAGGACTCGAAATCCACATACCGGGATTGGACAATCTTCTTGAAGGTGCCGATGGGTCGGATTAGATGGAGACCTTGAGGAACAATGAGTTACGGCAACCTATCCTCACGATGCTTGCTGCGGCGTTCGGAAGAAGCCCTGGAGTTTTCTCCGGCGTCTGTCGGAGCGCGACGACGACGAGCGAGAAGCTTCGATTTGGGTGCCATCGCAGGAAGAAGGATGAGAATGGTATGAAGGGAGAGTGGAGGGATCCCAGACGAGGAGCAGGATTGTCGGAGACGGAGCCTTGAAGGGGGAAAGATAGGGGGTTTGGAGAGGAGGAGGAGGGAACAAGAGAGGAGGGGTGAGAGTGGGTCGTGGGCGGCCTTAGAATGGATTTGGAAGGTTTTAAAAGGAAGGCCCCACAAAAAGGAGGTGAACCGGCGCGAGGGTTTTCTGCAAAAATGGATCTGGGCCATCGTCTGTCGACAGATGCCAGTCTATCTGTCGACAGATAACTCCTTTTTGGTGAAAACTTGATTTTTGACAAAATTTTTCAAGGGACAAGTGTTCATTTGTTGTTTTAAGGCAAAATGGTGTGTATGTGCAAGACAAAAATTCATATCCATTAAGATGAAGACATGACACAAATCTAAAATGATTTTGAATTAAAACCGATAAGTTCTTTAATTAGATCATGAAGAACACATTTCACAATAGCCAGTGAAAATTAAATAACTCTTTTGATTAAGGCCGTTGAAGAAAAACATGCATCTTAATAGAGATGATAATCAGATGACAATTGAATTAAATGGCCACAAGAACGTCTTACCGAAGAAACACATTGGACTTGACATAAAAATTTTCGGAGGCTTCACTCTATTTCTGGTATGATTTTAGAATCTTTAAACAACGAAGATGGAAAAGAGTGGCAATGAGGAGCACTTTCACTTTTTCATGTGAAGGTAGACATTTGTGATGCCAATACCCCCAGTTACTCAATGTGAGTGTCCGTCAAGCCATTGTATAGAGATAATGAAACAACCTTTTGACGCGAAGACCAACATTGGTGATGCCCATGTCCCCGGTTACTTAGTGATTTTCATCATTGCTCTACCTCCATCCACAAATGAAAAACAAAGTTGTTGATTGAACGAAGAAATAGGTAGCTTTTCTCCCCTTTTTTTTATTATAATTATTTTTGCTTTTTGTCAAGTACATGAGATTTCTTTAGGCAAGTTGTAATGTAGAACATTAAATTCAAGAGCTTTCTGATTTTTCAAATCATTTTAGATTCATGTTTAACGACAAGGGAGTTATTCACAGAGATGTTTAAAAATCATTTGGTTTGCTCATTGTGTTCAAAATGATCTAAAAAGACCTCAATCAAGTGTTGCATCAAAACAACATTTAGACTTGGTTCATGACTTTGACATGAAGTGGATATGAAAAGGTTTATTGCACACAACTAAACCAATGGTTTACCTTTAAATCAAGTAAGGAACACTTTTCTTGAAAAGTATGAAGAAGGAATTGAAAAATAAGGAAGAATGTGTGTATCTGTCGACAGAAGAATCTTTCTGTCGACAGATTCACACAGACTGAGAATTGAACTTTCTGCCAGAACAAGACTGAGTGTATCTGTCGACAGATGGAATGTGTCTGTCGACAGATATGAACAGAGTGGATTTTTCTGGTTTCAGATTGATTGCACATTGAGTTCAAGGAAGTGAGAATTCAACTAGTAGATATTGGAAGAGTTTCCTCAAGAAAATACTCAACAATCCTTAACTTACTCCCCCATAGTGTGTGCACGTGTTGACACAACATCTAAGCAAGGATTCACACAAGCATTTGATACAAGACAAACATGTTCATGAAAGGAGGCATACACAAGCACATGGTCACAGAAAAAACATTGTTTCATGGAGTTAACATGATAAAATGTAAGGAAACTAAAAATCCTATGTGAAGTACAGGCCTTTATATGGAATGGGACTATTGTACTTGGCGGAGAATATTTCTCACGCATGATGATAGTTTCCAAACAAGCCGAACTTGTTCTTCCACAGTTCACCATTTGATATACCACATAGACATTCACACATAAAGAGCATGTACTCCAATATGGATAGCCAGTTTCATTGCATTTTACACAAACCCAATTCTCTTCTTAAGGATGTGAATCTATCTTCAGACAAGGGTTTGGTGAAAATATCAGCCAATTGTTTTTCTGTGGGAATGAAAATAGTTCCAAGGTTTTATTGGCAACTTCATCTCTCAGAAAATGATGACGGATTTCTATGTGTTTAGTCCGTGAGTGTTGGACAGGGTTTTTTGAAAGGTTGATAGCACTTGTGTTGTCACATAGGATAGGTGTGCATCCAATTTGAACATTATAGTCAGCTAACTGACTTTTGATCCACAACACTTGAGCTGCACAACTTCCTGCAACGACATATTCTGCCTCTGCAGTGGAGAGTGCAACCGAGTGTTGTTTCTTGGATGCCCACGAAACCATGCAACCGCCAAGGAATTGGCAATATCCACTAGTGCTTTTTCTATCAATTTTACATCCAGCATAGTCAGCATCAGAATATGAAATCAAATCAAAGCTACTGCCTACTGGGTACCAAAAACCCAAATTGCATGTGCCGGAGATATCGGAAAATTCTCTTGACTGCAATTAAATGGCTTTCCTTTGGACTAGATTGATATCTAGCATAAAGGCAAACACTGAATTGAATATCCGGTCTACTTGCAGTAAGATAAAGGAGTGAGCCAATCATACCTCAGAAGTGCTTTGCATCTACCGTTTACCTTTCTCATCATTTTCCAATTTGATGCTTGTGCTCATTGGGGTGGAGGCCGGTTTAGCTTGCTCAAATTGAAATCGTTTGAGAAGCTCTTTGACATACTTTTCTTGATTTATGAAGAATCCGTCTTTATGTTGTTTCACCTGCAACCAAGAAAGAATTGAAGCTCCCCCATTAGACTCATCTCAAATCACTGTGCATGTGTTTAGAAAATTCTTCACACAGTGAAGGGTTAGTAGAACCAATATTATATCGTCCACATAAACTTGAACAGCAATTATGTGATTGCGAACCTTCTTAGTGAAGAGTGATTGGTCTACTTTACCTCTTGAGTAGTTCTTGCTTACCAGAAAATTGCTTAGTCTATCATACCAAGCTCGAGGTGCCTGTTTCAAAACCATAAGAGCTTTGTGCAATTTATACACATGGTTAGGCATTTCAGAATTTTCAAAACCTGGTGGTTGAGAGACATAGACTTCTTCTTTGATATAGTCATTTAAGAAAGCAGTTTTAACATCCATTTGATAGAGTTTGAACTTATGGAGCATGCATATGCCAATAAAATTCTGACTGCTTCTAACCTGGCTACAGGAGCAAGGACTCTTCAAAGTCTACACCAAATTCTTGACTATATCCTTTTGCTACGAGTCTTGCTTTATTTCTGATCACTTTTCCTTCTTCATTAAGTTTATTCCTAAACACCCATCTAGTTCCTATGATAGAGATTTCAGGGTTTTAGGAACTAAACTCCATACATTATTTCTTTGAAATTGACCAAGTTCCTCATGCATAGCATCAATCCATGAGTTGTCTTTTAAGGCTTCTTCAACATTTTTGGGTTCCACTTGAGAAACAAAAGCAAAAAGATCATGTTCAATTATTTTTCTTACTTGAGACCCGTTTTGAACAGAATCATTTAAACTACCTATCACATCATCAAGTGGGTGATCTTTGGAATACCTCACATTTGTGATTGTTGAAGGGCCGGGAGTATCTTGTCCTTGAGGAATTTGATCTTGTGAGTGTCGATCTTCAGGAGTTTCACTTTCTGGTGGATTCTCTTCAAGTGTTTCATCTGGTTTTCTGAATGCTATTCCATCATCTTCATCGTAGTCCCTGTGAAGATATCCACCTTTGGTCTTGGAATCTTCTTCAGATTTGTCTTTTGCTTTGACTTGAAGATCCTTAAGTGATGTTCCTTCATCCTCTTTTTCAGTCCTGTTAATATTCAAACTTAGATTTGGCATAAGTCTCATCAAAGATGACATATGGGTTTCTTCCACAGTGCGTGTTTTATTGTTAAACACCCTATATGCCCTAGAGTGTTCTGAGTAGCCTAGAAAAACACCTTGATCACTTTTGGCTTCAAATTTATCTAAATCAGATTTATCATTGTTATGAATAAATACCTTTGAGCCAAAAACTCGGAAGTACCCAAGGTTGGGTTTCTTACCTTTCAACAACTGGTAGGGTTTTCTTTATCACAGGTCTTACCATGGCTCTGTTTAGAATGTAGCACGAAGTGTTCACTGCTTCTGCCCAAAACCTTTTGGAGAGTTGGCCTTCAACCAGAAGAGTGCGAGCCATTTCCACCAATGTTCTGTTTTTCCTCTCCACTACTCGTTTTGTTCTGGAGTCCTTGGAGAAGAGAACAGATGTTCAATCCCTTGGTGCCTGCAAAAATCAGAAAATGCATTGTTATCAAATTCTCCCCCGTGATCGGTGCGGATTGAGCATATTTTATTCACATTGCCATGCTCAATCTTGTTAAAGAATTCTTGGAAGATTGAAAGTGTTTCACTTTTGTGTGCCAAGAATTTGACCCATGTGAACCTAGAAAAATCATCTACAATGACAAAACAAAACGTTTGCCATTGAGACTTAGAGTTCTAGTTGGTCCAAAAAGGTCCATGTGCAACATTCAAATGGTTTAGATGTGCTTACCGGTGCTTTAGATTTGAAAGACTTCCGGTCTGTTTTCCCTGTGCACATGCATCACAAAAATTTTCATTGTTGTTAAAAGAAATGTCAGGAAGTCCACTTACCAATTTGAGCTTCATGATCTTGTGCAACACGTTGTAGCTCGCATGGCCAAGCCTACGATGCCACAGGGTCAATTCATCCTGTCTATTTGCAACAAGACAAGTTGTCATTTTCTGGATCATCTAAGTCAACCAAGTAAATGTTATTTACTCTTTTTCCAGAAAATTTTACACTTCCTGTTTCTTTATCAACAATTTGACATGAATTTGATTCAAACATGACGTTGTGACCTCTATCACACAATTGACTTATGCTAAGCAAATTGTGATTAAGGCCATCAACCAACAGTACATTTTCAATTGAATTGGAGGGATACTTACCAACATTACCTGTGCCAATGATTTGGCCTTTGTTGTTACCTCCAAAAATGACTTGTCCTCCGTCTTTCTCCACTAGGAAACAGAATTTACTTTTGTCGCCCGTCATGTGCCTCGAACAGCCGCTATCCAAGTACCATTTGTTTTGATGTTGGGCTGCTAGGCATTCCTGCAAATGTGGATCAGACAAGAGTTTTGGTACCCAAATTACTTTGGGTCCCAAAATTTCATTCATGCAACAAAGTAGATGTTTAGGAATCCAAACTTGTTTGAAATTTTGTTTCTTTGGATTATTCCAGCATTGTTTTTCATTATGACCAATCTTTTTTGCATACATTGCATGAAGAAGTTTCTTTTCAATTTTTTGTTGCTTGTTAGACTGTTTATTGGTTGAAACTGTTCCTGTCTGTCGACAGGCACCATTGCATCTGTCGACAGGTGCCTTTTTCTTTTGTTTGTTGGGAACATTTTGTTTAAGTTGCATTGCTTGGTCTGAGACTATCTTGAATTATGCTTTGCGGGAACATGCTTGGTTGTGCTTGGGCTAGGATCAACAAATGAAGTTATCAATGACTCTTCTATTTTCTTTTGTTTGACAGGTTGATATCCTAATCCATGCTTGGTTACATGTATTTTGGCGCCCAAAACCGCATCTAGATTTTGCTTCCCTTTTAAAATTTCATTAAGTCCTCAGATTTTTCTTTCAATTCCTTTTCAGTTTGTTCCAACTTTTTCTTGGTTTCCAATTGTTCTTCTTGAAGGAATTCAATGGAATGGCTTAAACAGTCTTTTTCTTTTTGTATTTCTTGCAATTTCATTTTCAAGCAATCCATTTCTTCATTATGAGTCTTTTCATCAACTTTCATCATTTCTAATTCTTTTGTCAGGAATGCAATTCGTTCATCATTGTTCTTATCATGCACAAGGGAGTTGCATTTCTTTTTTAATGCTCTATTCTCAGATCTATATTCACGAAATTTTTCAAATAAGTGTATGCTTCCTCCCATTCACTTGCAGTGAAATCATCAAATGAGAAATTTACCTCGCTGGAGTCATCACTCCTGGCCATCAAGCATTTCACTTCTTCATCATCGGATGTTTCTTGTGCATCTTCATCTTCATCTTCATCACTCCAGGTGGCCAACATTGCTTTGGCCTTTTTGGAGGTGAATTTTTCTTTCTTCAGCTTCTTCTTGAGTTCCGGGCATTCTCCTCTCATATGCCCCTGTTTCTTGCATTCATAACAAACAATGTCAGATTTTTTTGTTGACTCATATTTCTGTGAAAAATTTTTCTTAGGAAAGGGTTTGGAGTTACCTGTGTCTCTCCTCTTGAACTTGAGAAATTTCTTGAATTGTCTAGTGAGCATTGCCATTTCACCATCATCACTCTCACTAGAGGTTTCTTGCTCATCACTATCTTGTTGAATGGATTTCTTGGAACTTGTTGATGTTTTATTGGATGCTTTTAGAGCAATTGACTTCCTAGGATTTTCTTCTAATTCTTTTCTCTTGATGTTGATTTCATATGTCATTAGAGAGCCATTAGTTCATCCAATTTCATTTTGGAAAGGTCTTTGGAATCCTCAATGACAGTGGCCTTAGTATTCCAAGATGAAGTAAGAGATCGAAGGATCTTTCTTACTAAGTCACTTTCAGAGTATTCCTTCTTAAGACCTTTTAGCCCGTTAACTATTATCATGAATCTTGCAAACATGTCTGATATGGTTTCATCAGTTTTCATCTTGAACATTTCATATTCAGACACTAACATGCTAGCTTTAGTTTCCCTTACCTCGGACGTACCTTCGTAAATGAGTTCAAGTTTGTCCCACATCTCTTTGCTGTTGAGAATGTGGAGACTATTGAAAATCCTTTGGATGCACCGCACATTGCATCATGTTTAGTGTGCTCCAGTTGAGAGTTCCTTTGGCTATTTGGTCTTTCGTCCAGGTGTCTTCGTCCTCGGGCAACACATATGGTCCCTTGCTGACTATCTTCCACAGCTCGTAATTTTGAGCTCTCAAAAATACCTGCATACGGTTTTTCCAATAAGGATAGTCAGTGCCATCAAAATAGGGTGGCCTGGTTACTGAATGTCCCTCGGCCATATACCCTTTGCTAGAATCCATAAGATCGAAAATCTCCTGATCGCTAGATCAAATGACGAAAAACAGTAAATCGGAGAAACCCGCTCTGATACCAATTGAAGGGTTATGCGGAAATACACAAAACGGTAATCTAGAAGGGGGGGGGGGGGGGGGTTGAATAGATTACGGCAATTTAAACTATTGATGGCTTCTTTTCGATGCTACGCGATCTTAAAGAAATTTGATTGGAATTCGATTAAGTATGAGACCGCTTGAGTTGATCTAAATGAGAACAGGGAATCAAACGTGCGTATGAACACCATGCCTACCAATCATCTATCGCAAAACGCGAACAAACCACAGAACACGATGATTTAAGGTGGTTCGGAGTACACAACTCGTGTATCCTACATACACCGTCCACACACACACGCAGAAACGACTGCTTATGAGCGAGTTTAACACTACAACTCAACCCACACACGTTGTCTGATGAAGCACGATCAGAACAACCATAAATACGTGAATCAAGCACAAGGGATGCTCGAAACACAACCACACACACACATGATGGAATGGAAATTATGAAATGGAGAAGAATGGGAATTAGGGAACAAATCCGGTTGGAATTCTTCTCGTGGATCGTCCAAACGCTCTTCAAACTTCGATTGGATGTAGATTGATCGATGTAGAAGGTTGAATTGATGACGATCCGGCTTCAGCTCCGCATAGATGGTGATTCCACGACGATCTGGGCGGAAAGTTGAAGCAGAGCAGCAATTTGGGGCTTTTCCTCTTGGTCCTTGGAGGCTCTTGGATGAGAGGCTGCTCTCTGCGAATTTGGCTCCAAAAGGATGCTTATATAGTGTTAGGTAAAGGTGGGGGTCGTGGAGGAAGGAAACACCCAAGTGGGGCCGGATTTGGAAACACAAAATCTCATGTTTCCGTCGTCTGTCGACAGGTGCACTTGCATCTGTCGACAGGCGCACTCAGGCTGAGAACTGGGTTTCAGGAAATTGAGTTTCTGAGTGTATCTGTCGACAGGCAGTTTGCATCTGTCGACAGATGCACTCAGGAATAGAAAACCTGAGCTCTGTCCTGGGTGACTGTGTGTATCTGTCGACAGGTACATTTCATCTGTCGACAGATGCACTCAGAGATGCAAACCTGAGCTCTGTCTTGGAATGACTGTGTGAATCTGTCGACAGGTACATTGCATCTGTCGACAGATACATGCACCTCTTTGACCGATATTTGTGCTTTTTGCTCATTTCTTCAATGCCTCTTCAATGCTCCATGTTTCATGCTTGTGCACCTACATGCAAATACATTGTTAGTGATATACATTGTATGATTTAGCAATGTTTAACTCAATCACTTTCATGGTGTTTTTCATGTTAGTTAGCACATCAATTTTGCATTAAATCAATGTTCAAGGATGTTAATGTAATCATCAAAAACATGATATATGAAAAACCCAACAATTGAAATAACGAATCTAAAAAACAGCCAAGTATATACAAAGGTCTCAAACCTACAACTCAGGGCTCCAAAATCCCAAATAGGGATCGGATCGGCGTGCCGTTTTCTCCGACACGACTGGGTGGGTTAAAGTGACGTGTGGGAACTGACGGAATCCAATTTGAATCTCCGGATTAGGTTGGGCATTGAAATGACGGATCTAAAAAATAGCCAAGTATATATAAAGGGTCAAAAGACACAACCCGGGGGTATAAAATCCCAAATAGGGATCGGATCGGCGTGCCGTTTTCTCCGACACGACCGGGTTGGTTAAAGTGACGTATGGGAACTGACGAAATCCAATTTGGATCTCCGGATTGCGTAGGGCACTGAAATGAAGAATCTATAAAATAGCCAAGTATATATAAAGGGCTAAAACCTACAACCCGGGGGTGCAAAATCCAAAATAGGGATTAGATCGGCGTGTCGTTTTCTCCGACACGATCGGGTGGGTTAAAGTGACGTGTGGGAACTGGCGGAATGCAATTTAGATCTCCGGATTGGCTTGGGCATTGAAATGACGGATCTGAAGAACAACCAAGTATATATAAAGGGCTAAAACCTACAACCCGAAGGTGCAAAATACCAAATAGGGATTAGATCGGCGTGCCGTTTTCTCCGACACGATCGGGTGGGTTAAAGTGACGTATAGGAACTGGCGGAATGCAATTTAGATCTCCGGATTGGCTTGGGCATTGAAATGACGGATCTGAAGAACAGCCAAGTATATATAAAGGGCTAAAACCTACAACCTGGGGGTCCAAAATCCAAAACAGGGATCGGATCGGCGTGCCGTTTTCTCCGAGACGACCAGGTGGGTTAAAGTGACGTGCGGGAACTGACGGAATCCAATTTGGATGTCCGGATTGGGTTGGGCATTTAAATGACGGATCTGAAAAATAGCCAAGTATATATAAAGGGCTAAAACCTACAACCTGGGGGTCCAAAATCTCAAACAGGGATCGGATCGGCGTGCCGTTTTCTCCGGGACGACCGGGTGGGTTAAAGTGACGTGCGGGAACTGACGGAATCCAATTTGGATCTCTGGATTGGGTTGGGCATTGAAATGACGGATCTAAAAAATAGCCAAGTCTATATAAAGGGCTAAAACCTACAACCGGGGGTCCAAAATCCTAAATAGGGATCGGATCGGCGTGCCGTTTTCTCCAACATGACCGGGTGGGTTAAAGTGACGTGTTGGAACTGACGGAATCCAATTGGATCTTCGGATTGGGTGGGCATTGAAATGACAAATCTAAAAAACGGTCAAGTATATATAAAGGGTTAAAACCTACAACCCGGGGGTGTAAAATCCTAAATAGGGATTGGATCGGCGTGCCGTTTTCTCCGACACGACCGGGTGGGTCAAAGTGACATGTGGGTACTGACGGAATCCAATTTGGATCTCCGGATTGGGTTGGGAATTGAAATGACGGATCTAAAAAACAACCAAGTATATATAAAGGGTCAAAACACACAACCCGGGGGTCCAAAATCCCAAATAGGATCGGATCGGCGTGCCGTTGTCTCCGAGACGACTGGGTGGGTTAAAGTGACGTGCGGGAAATGACGGAATCCAATTTGGATCTCCGGATTAGGTTGGGCATTGAAATGACGAATCTAAAAAACAGCCAAGTATATACAAAGGTCTAAAACCTACAACCCGGGGGTCCAAAATCCCAAATAGGGATCGGATCGGCGTGCCGTTTTCTCAGACACGACCGGGTGGGTTAAAGTTACGTGTGGGAACTGACGAAATCCAATTTGGATCTCCGGATTAGGTAGGACAATGAAATGACGGATCTAACAAATAGCCAAGTATATATAAAGGGTCAAAACACACAACCCGGGGGTATAAAATCACAAATAGGGATCGGATCGGCGTGCCGTTTTCTCTGACACGACCGGGTGGGTTAAAGTGACGTATGGGAACTGAAGGAATCCAATTTGGATCTCCGGATTGGGTAGGGCAATGAAATGAAGAGTGTATAAAACAACCGAGTATATATAAAGGGCAAAAACCTACAACCCGGGGGTCCAAAATCCCAAATAGGGATTGGATCGGCGTGCCGTTTTCACCGACACGATCGGGTGGGTTAAAGTGACGTGTGGGAACTGACGGAATGCAATTTAGATCTCCGGATTGGCTTGGGCATTGAAATGACAGATCTGAAAAACAGCCAAGTATATATAAAGGGCTAAAACCTACAACCCGGGTGTCCAAAATCCAAAATAGGGATCAGATCGGCGTGTTGTTTTCTCCGACACGACCGGGTGGGTTAAAGTGACGTGTGGGAACTGACGGAATCCAATTTGGATCTCCGGATTGGGTTGGGCATTGAAATGAAGAATCTAAAAAATAGCCAAGTATAAATTAAGGGCTAAAACCTACAACTCGGGGGTCAAAAATCCCAAATAGGGATCGGATCGGCGTGCCGTTTTCTCCAACACAACCGGGTGGGTTAAAGTGAGGTGCGGGTACTGGCAGAATCTAATTTGGATCTCCGGATTGTGTTGGGCATTGAAATGACGGATCTAAAAAATAGCCAAGTATATATAAAGGGCTAAAACCTACAACTTGGGGGTCCAAAATCCCAAATAGGGATCGGATCGGCGTGCCGTTTTCTCCGAGATGACCGAGTGGGTTAAAGTGACGCGCGGGAACTGACGAAATCCAATTTGGATCTCCGGATTGGGTTGGGCATTGAAATGACGAATCTAAAAAATAGCCAAGTATATACAAAGGGATAAAACCTACAACCCGGGGGTCCAAAATCGCAAATAGGGATCTGATCGGCGTGTCGTTTTCTCAGACACGACCGGGTGGGTTTAAGTAACGTGTGGGAACTGACGGAATCCAATTTGGATGTCCGGATTGGGTTAGACATTGAAATGACCGATTTAAAAAATAGCCAAGTATATATAAAGGGACAAAACACACAACCTGGGGGTATAAAATCCCAAATAGGGATCGGATCGGCGTGTTGTTTTCTCCGACACGACCGGATGTGTTAAAGTGACGTGTGGGAACGGACGGAATCCGATTTGGATCTCCGGATTGGGTAGGGCATTGAAATGAAGAATCTAAAAAATAGCCAAGTATATATAAAGGGCTAAAACGTACAACCCGGGGGTCCAAAATCCCAATTAGGGATCGGATCGGCGTGCCGTTTTCTCCGACACAACCGGGTGGGTTCAAGTGACGTGTGAGAACTGTTGGAATCCAATTTGGATCTCCGGATTGGGTTGGGCATTGAAATGACGGATCTAAAAAACAACCAAGTATATATAAAGAGCTAAAACCTACAACCCGGGGGTCAAAAATCTCAAATAAGGATCGGATCGGCGTGTCGTTTTCTCCGACACGACCGGGTGGGTTAAAGTGACGGGTGGGAACTGACGGAATCCAATTGGGATCTCCAGATTTGGTTGGGCATTGAAATGACAGATCTAAAAAATAGCCAAGTATATATAATGGGGTAAAACCTACAACCCGACGGTCCAAAATCCCAAATAGGGATCGGATCGGCGTGTCGTTTTCTCCAACATGACCGGGTGGGTTAAAGTGACGTGTGGGAAATGACGGAATCAAATTTGGATCTCCGGATTGGGTTGGGTTTGAAATGACGGATCTAAAAAACAGCCAAGTATATATAAAGGGCTAAAACCTACAACCTGGGTGTCCAAAATCCCAAATAGGTATCGGATCGGCGTGTCGTTTTCTCCGATACGACCGGGTGGGTTAAAGTGACGTGTGGGAACTGACGGAATCCAATTTGGATCTCCGGATTGGGTTGGGCATTGAAATGACGGATCTAAAAAATAGCCAAGTATATATAAAGAGTCAAAACACATAACCCGGGGGTATAAAATCCCAAATAGGGATCGGATCGGCGTGTCGTTTTCTCCGACAAGACCGGGTGAGTTAAAGTAACGTGTGGGAACTGACGGAATCCAATTTGGATCTCCGGATTGGGTTGGGCATTGAAATGATGGATCTAAAAAATAGCCAAGTATATATAAAGGGTCAAAACACACAACCCGGGGGTATAAAATGCCAAATAGGGATCGGATCGGTGTGCCATTTTCTCCGACACGACCGGGTGGGTTAAAGTGACGTGTGGGAACTGACGGAATCCAATTTGGATCTCCGGATTAGGTTGGGCAATGAAATGACGGATCTAAAAAATAGCCAAGTATATAGAAAGGGCTAACACCTACAACCTGGGGGTCCAAAATCCCAAATAGGGATCGGATCGGCGTGCCGTTTTCTCCGAGACTACTGGGTGGGTAAAAGTGACGTGCGGGAACTGACAGAATCCAATTTCGATCTCCGGATTGGGTTGGGCATTGAAATGACGAATCTAAAAAACAGCCAAGTATATACAAAGGTCTAAAACCTACAACCCGGGGGTCCAAAATCCCAAATAGGGATCGGATCGGCGTGCCGTTTTCTCCGACACGACCAGGTGGGTTAAAGTGACGTGTAGGAACTGACAGAATCCAATTTGGATCTCCGGATTAGGTTGGGCATTGAAATGACGGATCTAAAAAACAGCCAAGTATATATAAGGGGTCAAAACACACAACCGGGGGTATAAAATCCCAAATAGGGATTGGATCGGCATGCCGTTTTCTCCGACACGACCGGGTGGGTTAAAGTGACGTATGGGAACTGACGGAATCCAATTTGTATCTACGGATTGGGTAGGGCATTGAAATGAAGAATCTATAAAACAACCAAGTATATATAAAGGGCTAAAACCTACAACCCGGGGGTCCAAAATCCCAAATAGGGATTGGATCGGCGTGCCGTTTTCTCCGACACGATCGGGTGGGTTAAAGTGACGTGTGTGGGAACTGACGGAATGCAATTTAGATCTCGGATTGGCTTGGGCATTGAAATGACGAATCTGAAAAACAGCCAAGTATAATAAGGGCTAAAACCTACAACCTGGGGGTCCAAAATCCCAAATAGGGATCGGATCGGGGTGCCGTTTTCTCCGCACGACCGGGTGGGTTAAAGTGACGTGTGGGAACTGACAGAATCCAATTTGGATCTCCGGATTGGGTGGGCATTGAAATGACGAATCTAAAAAACAGCCTAATATATATAAAGGGCTAAAACCTACAACCCGAGGATGTAAAATCCCAAATAGGGATCAGATCGGCGTGCCGTTTTCTCCAACATTACCGGGTGGGTTAAAGTGACGTGTGGGAACTGATGGAATCCAATTTGGATCTCGGAATTGGGTTGGGCATTGAAATGATGAATCTAAAAAATAGCCAAGTACATATAAAGGGCTAAAACCTACAACCCGAGGATCTAAAATCCCAAATAGGGTTCTGATCGGCGTGCCGTTTTCTCCAACATTACCGGGTGGGTTAAAGTGACGTGTGGGAACTGACGGAATCCAATTTGGATCTCCAGATTGGTTTGGGCATTGAAATGACGAATCTAAAAAACGGTCAAGTATATATATAGGGCTAAAACCTACAACCAGGGGGTCCAAAATCCCAAATAAGGATCGGATCGGCGTGCCATTTTTTTCGACATGACCGAGTGGGTTAAAGTGACGTGTGAGAACTGACGGAATCCAATTTGGATGACCGGATTGGGTTGGGCATTGAAATGACGGATCTAAAAAACAACCAAGTATATATAAAGGGTCAAAACACACAACCGGGGGGTCCAAAATCCCAAATAGGGATCGGATCGGCTTGCCGTTTTCTTCGACAAGACTGGGTGGGTTAAAGTGACGTGTGGGAACTGACGGAATCCAATTTGGATGACCGGATTGGGTTGGCCATTGAAATGACGGATCTAAAAAACAATCAAGTATATATAAAGGGTCAAAAGACACAACCCCGGGGTCCAAAATCCCAAATAGGGATCGGATCGGGTTGTCGTTTTCTCCAACACATTCGGGTGGGTTGAAGTGATGTGTAGGAACTGACGAAATCCAATTTGGATCTCCAGATTGGGTTGGGCATTGAAATGACGGATATAAAAAATGACCAAGTATATATAAAGGGCTAAAACCTACAACCCAAGTGTCCAAAATCCCAAATAGGGATCAGATTGGCGTGTCGTTTTCTCCGAAACGACTGGGTGGGTTAAAGTGACGTGTGGGAACTGACGGAATCCAATTTGGATCTCCGGATTGGGTTGGGCATTGAAATGACGGATCTAAAAAATAGCCAAGTATATATAAAGGGTCAAAACACACAACCCGGGGGTATAAAATCCCAAATAGGGATCGGATCGGCGTGCCATTTTCTCCGACACGACCAGGTGGGTTAAAGTGACGTGTGGGAACTGACGGAATCCAATTTGGATCTCCGGATTGGGTTGGGCATTAAAATGACGGATCTAAAAAATAGCCAAGTATATACAATGGTCTAAAACCTACAACCCGGGGGTATAAAATCCCAAATAGGGATCGGATCGGCGTGCCGTTTTCTCCGACACGACCGGGTGGGTTAAAGTGACGTATGGGAATTGACGAAATCCAATTTGGATCTCCGGATTGCGTAGGGCGTTGAAATGAAGAATCTATAAAACAGCCAAGTATATATAAAGGGCTAAAACCTACATCCCGGGGGTCCAAAATCCCAAATAGGGATGGGATCCGCGTGCCGTTTTCTCCGACACGATCGGGTGGGTTAAAGTGACATGTGGGAACTGACGGAATGCAATTTAGATCTCCAGATTGGCTTGGGCATTGAAATGACGGATCTGAAAAACAGCCAAGTATATATAAAGGGCTAAAACCTACAACCTGGGGGTCCAAAATCCCAAATACGGATCGGATCGGGGTGCCGTTTTCTCCGACACGACCGGGTGGGTTAAAGTGACGTGTGGGAACTGACAGAATCCAATTTGGATCTCCGGATTGGGTTGGGCATTGAAATGACGAATCTAAAAAACAGCCAAGTATATACAAAGGTGTAAAACCTACAACCCGGGGGTCCAAAATCCCAAATAGGGATCGGATCGGCGTGCCGTTTTCTCCGACACGACGGGTGGGTTAAAGTGACGTGTAGGAACTGACGGAATCCATTTGGATCTCCGGATTGGGTTGGGCATTAAAATGACGGATCTAAAAAATAGCCAAGTATATACAATGGTCTAAAACCTACAACCCGGGGGTATAAAATCCCAAATAGGGATCGGATCGGCGTGCCGTTTTCTCCGACACGACGGGTGGGTTAAAGTGACGTATGGGAATTGACGAAATCCAATTTGGATCTCCGGATTGCGTAGGGCGTTGAAATGAAGAATCTATAAAACAGCCAAGTATATATAAGGGCTAAAACCTACATCCCGGGGGTCCAAAATCCCAAATAGGGATGGGATCCGCGTGCCGTTTTCTCCGACACGATCGGGTGGGTTAAAGTGACATGTGGGAACTGACGGAATGCAATTTAGATCTCCAGATTGGCTTGGGCATTGAAATGACGGATCTGAAAAACAGCCAAGTATATATAAAGGGCTAAAACCTACAACCTGGGGGTCCAAAATCCCAAATACGGATCGGATCGGGGTGCCGTTTTCTCCGACACGACCGGTGGGTTAAAGTGACGTGTGGGAACTGACAGAATCCAATTTGGATCTCCGGATTGGGTTGGGCATTGAAATGACGAATCTAAAAAACAGCCAAGTATATACAAAGGTGTAAAACCTACAACCCGGGGGTCCAAAATCCCAAATAGGGATCGGATCGGCGTGCCGTTTTCTCCGACACGACCGGGTGGGTTAAATTGACGTGTAGGAACTGACGGAATCCAATTTGGATCTCCGGATTAGGTTGGGCATTGAAATGACGAATCTAAAAAACCGCAAAGTATATATAAGGGGTCAAAACACACAATCCGTTGGTATAAAATCCCAAATAGGGATCGGATCGGCGTGCCGTTTTCTCCGACACGACCGGGTGGGTTAAAGTGACGTATGGGAACTGACGGAATCCAATTTGGATCTCCGGATTGGGTAGGGCATTGAAATGAAGAATCTATAAAACAACCAAGTATATATAAAAGGCTAAAACCTACAACCCGGGGGTCCAAAATCCCAAATAGGGATTGGATCGGCGTGCCGTTTTCTCCGATACGATCGGGTGGGTTAAAGTGACGTGTGGGAACTGACAGAATGCAATTTAGATCTCCGGATTGGCTTGGGCATTGAAATGACGAATCTGAAAAACAACCAAGTATATATAAAGGGCTAAAACCTACAACCTAGGGGTCCAAAATCCCAAATAGGGATCGGATCGGGGTGCCGTTTTCTCCGACACGACCGGGTGGGTTAAAGTGACGTGTGGGAACTGACAGAATCCAATTTGGATCTCCGGATTGGGTTGGGCATTGAAATGACGAATCTAAAAAACAGCCTAATATATATAAAGGGCTAAAACCTACAACCCGAGGATCTAAAATCCCAAATAGGGATCGGATCGGCGTGCCGTTTTCTCCAACATTACCGGGTGGGTTAAAGTGACGTGTGGGAACTGACGGAATCCAATTTGGATCTCCAGATTGGGTTGGGCATTGAAATGGCAAATCTAAAAAACGGTCAAGTATATTTATAGGGCTAAAACCTATAACCCGGGGGTCCAAAATCCCAAATAGGGATCGGATCGGCGTGCCGTTTTCTCCGAGATGACCGGGTGGGTTAAAGTGACGTGCGGGAACTGACGTAATCCAATTTGAATCTCCGGATTGTGTTGGTCATTGAAATGACGGATCTAAAAAACAACCAAGTATATATAAAGGGCTAAAACCTATAACCGAGGATGTAAAATCCCAAATAGGGATCAGATCGGCGTACGTTTTCTCCAACATTACCGGGTGGGTTAAAGTGACGTGTGGGAACTGACGGAATCCAATTTGGATCTCCGGATTGGGTTGGGCATTGAAATGACGAATCTTAAATATAGCCAAGTATATATAAAGGGCTAAAACCTACAACACGAGGATCTAAAATCCAAAATAGGGATCGGATCGACGTGTCGTTTTCTCCAACATTACCAGGTGGGTTAAAGTGACGTGTGGGAACTGACGGAATCCAATTTGGATCTCCGGATTGGGTTGGGCATTGAAATGACGAATCTAAAAAACGGTCAAGTATATATATAGGGCTAAAACCTACAACCCGGGGGTCCAAAATCCCAAATAAGGATCGGATCGGCGTGCCGTTTTCTCCGACATGACCGGGTGGGTTAAAGTGACATGTAGGAACTGACGGAATCCAATTTGGATCTCCGGATTCGGTTGGGCATTGAAATGACTGATCTAAAAAACAGCCAAGTATATATAAGGGGTCAAAACACACAACCCGGGGGTATAAAATCCCAAATAGGGATCCGATCGGCGTGCCGTTTTGTCCGACACGACCGGGTGGGTTAAAGTGGTGTATGGGAACTGACGGAATCTAATTTGGATCTCCGGATTGCGTAGGGCATTGATATGAAGAATCTATAAAACAACCAAGTATATATAAAGGGCTAAAACTTACAACCCGGGGGTCCAAAATCGCAAATAGGGATTGGATCCGCGTGCCGTTTTCTCCGACACAATCGGGTGGGTTAAAGTGACATGTGGGAACTGACGGAATGCAATTTAGATCTCCGGATTGGCTTGGGCATTGAAATGACAGATCTGAAGAACAGTCAAGTATATATAAAGGGATAAAACCTACAACCTGGGGGTCCAAAATCCAAAATAGGGATCGGATCGGCGTGCCCTTTTCTCCGAGACGATCGGGTGGGTTAAAGTGACGTGTGCGAACTGACAGAATCCAATTTGGATCTCCGGATTGGGTTGGGCATTTAAATGACGGATCTAAAAAACAGCCATGTATATATAAAGGGCTAAAACCTACAACCCGGGGGTCCAAATTCCCAAATAGGGATCGGATCGGCATGCCGTTTTCTCCGACACGACCTGGTGGGTTAAAGTAACGTGTAGGAACTGACGGAATCCAATTTGGATCTCTGAATGGGTTGGGCATTGAAATGACGAATCTAAAAAACAGCCAAGTATATATCAAGGGCTAAAACCTACAACCCGAGGATCTAAAATCCCAAATAGGGATCGGATCGGAGTGCCGTTTTCTCCAACATGACCGGGTGGGTTAAAGTGACGTGTGGGAACTGACGGAATCCAATTTGGATCTCCGGATTGGGTTGGGCATTGAAATGACGAATCTAAAAAACGGTCAAGTATATATAAAGGGCTAAAACCTACAACTCGGGGGTCCAAAATCCCAAATAGTGATCGGATCGGAGTGCCGTTTTCTCCGACACGACCGAGTGGATTAAAGTGACATGTGGGAACTGACGGAATCCAATTTGGATCTTCGGATTGGGTTGGGAATTGCAATGACGGATCTAAAAAACAACCAAGTATTTATAAGGGGTCAAAACACACAACCCGGGGGTCCAAAATCCCAAATAGGGATCGGATCGGCGTGTCGTTTTCTCCGACACGACCTGGTGGGTTAAAGTAACGTGTAGGAACTGACGGAATCCATTTGGATCTCCGGATTGGGTTGGGTATTGAAATGACGGATCTAAAAAACACCAAGTATATATAAAGGGTCAAAACACACAACCCGGGGGTCCAAAATCCCAAATAGGGATCGGATCGGCGTGCCTTTTCTCCGAGACGATCGGGTGGGTTAAAGTGACGTGTGGGAACTGACGGAATGCAATTTGGATCTCCGTATTGGGTTGGGTATTGAAATGACGGATCTAAAAAACAACCAAGTATATATAAAGGGTCAAAACACACAACCCGGGGGTCCAAAATCCCAAATAGGGATCGGATAGGCGTGCCGTTTTCTCCGACATGATCGAGTGGGTTAAAGTGACGTGTGGGAACTGACGGAATCCAATTTGGATGTCCAGATTGGGTTGGACATTGAAATGACAGATTTAAAAAATAGCCAAGTATATATAAAGGATAAAAACACACAACCCGGGGGTATAAAATCCCAAATAGGGATCGGATCGGCGTGTCGTTTTCTCCGACACGACCGGATGTGTTAAAGTGACGTGTGGGAACTGACGAAATCCAATTTGGATCTCCGGATTGGGTAGGGCATTGAAATGAAGAATCGAAAAAAATAGCCAAGTATAAATTAAGGGCTAAAACCTACAACCCGGGGGTCAAAAATCCAAAATAGGGATCGGATCGGCGTGCCGTTTTCTCCGACACAACCGGGTGGGTTAAAGTGAGGTGTGGAAACTGATGGAATCCAATTTGGATCTCCGGATCGGGTTGGGCATTGAAATGACGGATCAAAAAACAACCAAGTATATATAAAGGGCAAAAACCTACAACCCGGTGGTCAAAAATCTCAAATAGGGATCGGATCAGCGTGCCGTTTTCCTCCGAGACGACTGGGTGGGTTAAAGTGACGTGAGAGAACTGACGGAATCCAATTTGAATCTCCGGATTGGGTTGGGCAATGAATTGACGAATCTAAAAAACAGCCAAGTATATATAAAGGTCTAAAACCTACAACCCGGGTGTCCAAAATCCCAAATAGGGATCAGATCCGCGTGTCGTTTTCTCCGACACGACCGGGTGGGTGAAAGTGACATGTGGGAATTGACGGAATCTAATTTGGATCTCCAAATTGGGTTGGGCATTGAAATGACGGATATAAAAAATAACCAAGTATATATAAAGGGCTAAAACCTACAACCCGGGTGTCCAAAATCCCAAATAGGGATCAGATCGGCGTGTCGTTTTCTCCGACACGACCGAGTTGGTTAAAGTGACGTGTGGGAACTGACGGAATCCAATTTGGATCTCCGGATGGTATTGGGCATTGAAATAACGGATCTAAAAAACAGCCAAGTATATATAAAGGGATAAAACCTACAACCTGGGGGTCCAAAATCCCAAATAGGGATCGGATCGGCGTGCCGTTTTCTCCGAGACGACCGGGTGGGTTAAAGTGACGTGCGGGGACTGACGGAATCTAATTTGGATCTCCGGATTGGGTTGGGAATTGAAATGACGGATCTAAAAAATAGCCAAGTATATATAAAGGGCTAAAACCTACAACCTGGGGGTCCAAAATCCCAAATAGGGATCGGATCGGCGTGCCGTTTTCTCCGAGACGATCGGGTGGGTTAAAGTGACGTGCGGGAACTAACGGAATATAATTTGGATCTCCGGATTGGGTTGGGCATTGAAATGACGAATCTAAAAAATAGCCAAGTATATACAAAGGGCTAAAGCCTACAACCCGGGGGTCCAAAATCCCAAATAGGGATCTGATCGGCGTGCCGTTTTCTCCGACACGACCGGGTGGGTTAAAGTAACGTGTGGGAACTGACGGAATCCAATTTGGATGTTCGGATTGTGTTGGACATTGAAATGACAGATTTAAAAAATAGCGAAGTATATTTAAAGGGTCAAAACACACAACCCGGGGGTATAAAATCCCAAATAGGGACCGGATCGGCGTGTCGTTTTCTCCGACACGATCGGATGTGTTAAAGTAACGAGTGGGAACTGACGGAATCCAAATTGGATCTCCGGATTGGGAAGGGCATTGAAATGAAGAATCTAAAAAATAACCAAGTATATATAAAAAGCTAAAACGTACAACCCGGGGGTCCAAAATCCCAAATAGTGATCGGATCGGCGTGCCGTTTTCTCCGACACAACCGGGTGGGTTAAAGTGACGTGTGGGAACTGATGGAATCCAATTTGGATCTCCGGATTGGGTTGGGCATTGAAATGACGGATCTAAAAAACAACCAAGTATATATAAAAGGCTAAAACCTACAACCCGGGGGTCAAAAATCTCAAATAGGGATCGGATCGGCGTGCCGTTTTCTCCGACACGACTAGGTGGGTTAAAGTGACGTGTGAGAACTGACGGAATTCAATTTGGATCTCCGGATTGGGTTGGGCTTTGAAATGGCGAATCTAAAAAACAGCCAAGTATATATAAAGGGGTAAAACCTACAACCGGGGGTCCAAAATCCAAAATAGGGATCGGATCGGCGTGTCGTTTTCTCCGACACGACCGGATGGGTTAAAGTCACGTGTGGAACTGACGGAATCCAATTTGGATCTCCAAATTGGGTTGGGCATTGAAATGACGGATCTAAAAAATAGCCAAGTATATATAAAGGGCTAAACCCTACAACTCGGGGGTCCAAAATCCCAAATAGGTATTGGATCGGCGTGCCGTTTTCTCCGACACGACCGGGTGGGTTAAAGTGACGTGTGGAAACTGACGGAATCCAATTTGGATCTCCGGATTGGGTCGGGCATTGAAATGACGAATCTAAAAAAAAGCCAAGTATTTATAAAGGGCTTAAACCTACAACCCGGGGGTCCAAAATCCCAAATATAGATCGGATCGGCGTGCCGTTTTCTCCGACACGACCGGGTGGGTTAAAGTGACGTATGGGAACTGACGGAATCCAATTTGGATCTCCGGATTGCGTAGGGCATTGAAATGAAGAATCTATAAAACAGCCAAGTATATATAAAGGGCTAAAACCTACAACCCGGGGGTCCAAAATCCAAAATAGGGATTGGATCTGCGTGCCGTTTTCTCCGACACGATCGGGTGGGTTAAAGTGACGTGTGGGAACTGACGGAATGCAATTTAGATCTCCGGATTGGCTGGGGCATTCAAATGACGGATCTGAAGAATAGCCAAGTATATATAAAGGGCTAAAACCTACAACCTGGGGGTCCAAAATCCCAAATAGGGATCGGATCGGCGTGCCGTTTTCTCCGAGACGACCGGGTGGGTTAAAGTGACGTGTGGTAACTGACGGAATCCAATTTGGATCTCCGGATTGGGTTTGGCATTGAAATGACGATCTAAAAAACAACCAAGTATATATAAAGGTCTAAAACCTACAACCCGAGGATCTAAAATCCCAAATAGGGATCGGATCGGTGTGCCTTTTTCTCCAACATGACCAGGTGGGTTAAAGTGACGTGTGGGAACTGATGGAATCCAATTTGGATCTCCGGATTTGGTTGGGCATTGAAATGACGAATCTAAAAAACGGTCAAGTATATATAAAGGGCTAAAACCTACAACCCGAGGATGTAAAATCCCAAATAGGGACCAGATTGGCGTGCCGTTTTCTCCAACATTTCCGGGTGGGTTAAAGTGACGTGTGGGAACTGATGGAATCCAATTTGGATCTCCGGATTGGGTTGGGCATTGAAATGACGAATCTTAAAAATAGCCAAGTATATGTAAAGGGCTAAAACCTACAACCCGAGGATCTAAAATCCCAAATAGGGATCGGATCGGCGTGTCGTTTTATCCAACATTACCGGGTGGGTTAAAGTGACGTGTGGGAACTGACGGAATCCAGTTTGGATCTCCGGATTGGGTTGGGCATTGAAATGACGAATCTAAAAAACGGTCAAGTATATATATAGGGCTAAGACCTACAACCCGGGGGTCCAAAATCCCAAATAAGGATCGGATCGGCGTGCCGTTTTCGCTGACACGACCGGGTGGGTTAAAGTGACATGTAGGAACTGACGGAATCTAATTTGGATCTCCGGATTCGCTTGGGCATTGAAATGACGGATCTTAAAAACAGCCAAGTATATATAAGGGGTCAAAACACACAACCCGGGGGTATAAAATCCCAAATAGGGATCGGATCGGCGTGCCGTTGTCTCCGACACGACCGGGTGGGTTAAAGTGACGTATGGGAACTGACGGAATCCAATTTGGATCTCCGATTGCGTAGGGCTTTGAATTGAGGAATCTATAAAACAGCCAAGTATATATAAAGGGCTAAAACCTACAACCCGGGGGTCCAAAATCGCAAATAGGGATTGGATCCGCGTGCCGTTTTCTCCGACACGATCGGGTGGGTTAAAGTGACATGTGGGAACTGACGGAATGCAATTTAGATCTCCGGATTGGCTAGGCATTGAAATGACAGATCTGAAGAACGCCAAGTATATATAAAGGGATAAAACCTACAACCTAGGGGTCCAAAATCCAAAATAGGGATCGGATCGGCGTGCCGTTTTCCTCCGAGACGATCGGTGGGTAAAGTGACGTGTGGGAACTGACAGAATCCAATTTGGATCTCCGGATTGGGTTGGGCATTAAATGACGGATCTGAAAAACAGCCAGTATATATAAAGGGCTAAAACCTACACCCGGGGGTCCAAATTCCCAATAGGGATCGGATTGGGGTGCCGTTTTCTCCGACACGACCGGGTGGGTTAAAGTGACGTGTGGGAACTGACAGAATCCAATTTGGATCTCCGGATTGGGTTGGGCATTGAAATGACGAATCTAAAAAACAGCCAAGTATATACAAAGGTCTAAAACCTACAACCGGGGGTCCAAAATCCCAAATAGGGATCGGATCGGCGTGCCGTTTTCTCCGACACGACCGGGTGGGTTAAATTGACGTGTAGGAACTGACGGAATCCAATTTGGATCTCCGGATTAGGTTGGGCATTGAAATGACGGATCTAAAAAATAGCCAAGTATATATAAAGGTCAAACACACACAACCCGGGGGTATAAATTCCCAAAGGGATCGGATCGGGGTGCCGTTTTCTCCGACACGACCTGGTGGGTTAAAGTGACGTGTGGGAACTGACGGAATCCAATTTGGATCTCCGGATTGGTTGGGCATTGAAATGACGAATCTAAAAAACGGTCAAGTATATATAAGGGGCTAAACCTACAACCCGGGGGTCCAAAATCCCAAATAGTGATCGGATCGGCGTGCCGTTTTCTCCGACAAGACCGGGTGGATTAAAGTGACATGTGGGAACTGACGGATCCAATTTGGATCTTCGGATTGGGTTGGGAATGAAATGTTGGATCTAAAAAACCAAGTATATATAAGGGGTCAAAACACACAACCCGGGGGTCCAAAATCCCAATAGGGATCGGATCGGCGTGCCGTTTTTCTCCGCACACGAACGGGTGGGTTAATGTGACGTGTGGGAACTGACGGAATCCAATTTGGATCTCCGTATTGGGTTGGGCATTGAAATGACGGATCTAAAAAACAACCAAGTATATATAAAGGGTCAAAACACACAACCCGGGGGTCCAAAATCCCAAATTGGGATCGGATAGGCGTGCCGTTTTCTCCGACATGACCGAGTGGGTTAAAGTGATGTGTGAGAACTGACGGAATCCAATTTGGATGTCCGGATTGGGTTGGACATTGAAATGACAGATTTAAAAAATAGCCAAGTATATATAAAGGGTCAAAACACACAACCCGGGGGTATAAAATCCCAAATAGGGATCGGATCGGCGTGTCGTTTTCTCCGACACGACCGGATGTGTTAAAGTGACGTGTGGGAACTGACGGAATCCAATTTGGATCTCCGGATTGGGTAGGGCATTGAAATGAAGAATCTAAAAAATAGCCAAGTATAAATTAAGGGCTAAAACTTACAACCCGGGGGTCAAAAATCCCAAATAGGGATCGGATCGGCGTGCCGTTTTCTCCGACACAACCGGGTGGGTTAAAGTGAGGTGTGGAAACTGATGGAATCCAATTTGGATCTCCGGATTGGGTTGGGCATTGTAATGACGGATGAAAAAAACAACCAAGTATATATAAAGGGCTAAAACCTACAACCCGGTGGTCAAAAATCTCAAATAGGGATCGGATCAGCGTGCCGTTTTCTCCGAGACGACTGGGTGGGTTAAAGTCACGTGAGAGAACTGACGGAATCCAATTTGAATCTCCCGATTGGGTTGGGCAATGAATGACGAATCTAAAAAACAGCCAAGTATATATAAGGGCTAAAACCTACCACTCGGGGGTCCAAAATCCCAAATAGGGATCGGATCGGCGTGCCGTTTTCTCCGACACGACGGGTGGGTTAAAGTGACATGTGGGAACTGATGGAATCTAATTTGGATCTCCGGATTGGGTCGGAATTGAAATGACGGATCTAAAAACATCCAAGTATATATAAAGGGTCAAAACACACATCCCGGGGGTCCAAAATCCCAAATTGGGATCGGATCGGCGTGCCGTTTTCTCCGACACGAACGGGTGGGTTAAAGTGACGTGTGGGAACTGACGGAATCCAATTTGGATCTCCGGATTGGGTTGGGCATTGAAATGACGGATCTAAAAAACAACAAAGTATATATAAAAGGTCAAAACACACAACCCGGGGATCCAAAATCTCAAATAGGGATCAGATCGGCGTGTCGTTTTCCTCGACACGACCCGATGGGTTAAAGTGACGTGTGGGAACTGACGGAATGTAATTTGGAAAACCGGATTGGGTTGGGCATTGAAATGACGGATCTAAAAAACAACCAAGTATATATAAAGGGTCAAAACACACAACCCGGGGGTCCAAGATCCCAAATAGGGATCGGATCGACATGCCGTTTTCTCCTACACAACCGGGTGTATTAAAGTGATGTGTGGGAACTGACGGAATCCAATTTGGATCTCCAAATGGGGTTGGGCATTGAAATGACGGATATAAAAAATAATCAGGTATATATAAAGGGCTAAAACCTACAACCCGGTGGTCCAAAATCCCAAATAGGGATCAGATCGGCGTGTCGTTTTCTCCGACACGACGGGTGGGTTAAAGTGACGTGTGGGAACTGACTGAATCCAATTTGGATCTCCAGATGGTATTGGGCATTGAAATGACGGATCTAAAAAACAGCCAAGTATATATAAAGGGCTAAAACCTACAACCTGGGGGTCCAAAATTCCAAATAGGGATCGGATCGGCGTGCCGTTTTCTCCGAGACGACCGGGTGGGTTAAAGTGACATGCGGGGACTGACGGAATCTAATTTGGATCTCCGGATTGGGTTGGGCATTGAAATGACGGATCTAAAAAACAGCCAAGTATATATAAAGGGCTAAAACCTACAACCTGGGGGTCCAAAATCCCAAATAGGGATCGGATCGGCGTGCCGTTTTCTCCGAGACGATCGGGTGGGTTAAAGTGACGTGCGGGAACGAACGTAATCCAATTTGGATCTCCGGATTGGGTTGGGCATTGAAATGACGAATCTAAAAAGTAGCCAAGTATATACAAAGGGCTAAAACCTACAACCCGGGGGTCCAAAATCCCAAATAGGGATCTGATCGGCGTGCCGTTTTCTCCGACACGACCGGGTGGGTTAAAGTAACGTGTGGGAACTGATGGAATCCAATTTGGATGTCCGGATTGGGTTGGACATTAAAATGACGGATTTAAAAAAAAGCCAACTATATATAAAGGGTCAAAACACACAACCCGGGGGTATAAAATCCCAATAGGGATCGGATCGGCGTGTCGTTTTCTCCGACACGATCGGTTGTGTTAAAGTAACGTGTGGGAACTGACAGAATCCAAATTGGATCTCCGGATTGGGAAGGGCATTGAAATGAAGATCTAAAAAATAACCAGTAAGTATATATAAGGGCTAAAACGTACAACCCGGGGGTCCAAAATCTCAAATAGTGATCGGATCGGCGTGCCGTTTTCTCCGACACAACGGGTGGGTTAAAGTGACGTGTGGGAACTGATGGAATCCAATTTGGATCTCCGGATTGGGTTGGGCATTGAAATGACGGATCTAAAAGACAACCAAGTATATATAAAAGGCTAAAACATTCAAACGGGGGTCAAAAATTTCAAATAGGGATCGGATCGGCGTGCCATTTTCTCCGACACGACTGGGTGGGTTAAAGTGACATGTGAGAACTGACGGAATCCAAATTTGATCTCCGGATTGGGTTGGGCATTGAAATGAAGAATCTAAAAAACAACAAGTATATATAAAGGGTTAAAACCTACAACCCGTGGGTTCAAAATCCCAAATAGGGATCGGATCGGCGTGTCGTTTTCTCCGACACGACCGGATGGGTTAAAGTCACGTGTGGGAACTGACGGAATCCAATTTGGATCTCCAGATTGGGTTGGGCATTGAAATGACAGATCTAAAAAATAGCCAAGTATATATAAAGGGGTAAAACTTACAACCCGACGGTCCAAAATCCCAAATAGGGATCGGATCGGCATGCCGTTTTCTCCAACATGACCGGGTGGGTTAAAGTGACGTGTGGGAAATGACGAAATCCAATTTGGATCTCCGGATTCGGTTGGGTATTGAAATGACGGATCTAAAAAACAGCCAAGTATATATAAAGGGCTAAACCCTACAACTCGGGGGTCCAAAATCTCAAATAGGTATCGGATCGGCGTGCCATTTTCTCTTACACGACCGGGTGGGTTAAAGTGACGTGTGGAAACTGACGGAATCCAATTTGGATCTCCGGATTGGGTTGGGCATTGAAATGATGAATCTAAAAAAAAGCCAAGTATATATAAAGGGCTAAAACCTACAACCCGGGGGTTCAAAATCCCAAATAGAGATCGGATCGGCGTGCCGTTTTCTCCGACACGACCGGGTGGGTTAAAGTGACGTATGGGAACTGACGGAATCCAATTTGGATCTCCGGATTGCGTAGCGCATTGAAATGAAGAATCTATAAAACAACCAAGTATATATAAAGGGCTAAAACCTACAACCCGGGGGTCCAAAATCCAAAATAGGGATTGGATCCGCGTGTCGTTTTCTTCGACACGATCGGGTGGGTTAAAGTGACGTGTGGGAACTGACGGAATGCAATTTAGATCTCCGGATTGGCTGGGGCATTGAAATGACGGATCTGAAGAACAGCCAAGTATATATAAAGGGATAAAACCTACAACCTGGGGGTCCAAAATCCCAAATAGAGATCGGATCGGCGTGCCGTTTTCTCCGAGAGGACCGGGTGGGTTAAAGTGACGTGTGGGAACTGACGGAATCCAATTTGGATCTCCGGATTGGGTTTGGCATTGAAATGACAAATCTAAAAAACAACCAAGTATATATAAAGGTCTAAAACCTACAACCCGAGGATCTAAAATCCCAAATAGGGATCGGATCGGCGTGCTGTTTTCTCCAACATGACCAGGTGGGTTAAAGTGACGTGTGGGAACTGACGGAATCCAATTTGGATCTTCGGATTGGGTTGGGCATTGAAATGACGAATCTAAAAAACGGTCAAGTATATATAAAGGGCTAAAACCTACAACCCGAGGGTCCAAAGTCCCAAATAGGGATCGGATTGGCGTGCCGTTTTCTCCGACACGACCGGGTGGGTTAAAGTGACATGTGGGAACTGACGAAATCCAATTTGGATCTCCGGATTCGGTTGGGAATTGAAATGACGGATCTAAAAAACAACCAAGTATATATAAAGGGTCAAAACACACAACCCGGGTGTCCAAAATCCCAAATAGGGATCGAATCAGCGTGCTGTTTTCTCCGACACGAACGGGTGGGTTAAAGTGACGTGTGGGAACTGACGGAATCCAATTTGGATCTCCAGATTGGGTTGGGCATTGAAATGACGGATCTAAAAAACAATCAAGTATATATAAAGGGCTAAAACCTAGAACCTGGGGGTCCAAAATCCCAAATAGGGATCGGATCGGCGTGCCGTTTTCTCCGAGACGAACTGGTGGGTTAAAGTGACGTACGGGAAGTGACGGAATCCAATTTGGATCTCCGGATTGGGTTTGGCATTGAAATGACGGATGTAATAAACAGCCAAGTATGTATAAAGGGCTAAAACCTAGTCCCCGAGGGTCCAAAATCCCAAATAGGGATCGGATCGGCGTGCCGTTTTCTCCGACACGACCGGGTGGGTTAAAGTGACGTGTGGGAACTGACGGAATCCATTTGGATCTCCGGATTGGGTTTGGCATTGAAATGACGAATATAAAAAACAACCAAGTATATATAAAGGGCTAAAACCTACAACCCGAGGATCTAAAATCCCAAATAGGGATT
>JACBKR010001189.1:0-45390 GCA_014218235.1 Colocasia esculenta
GTAAATCAGTCTCTATTTACAGACCGAATGATGACTGATTTTATTTCAGTCACAAATTCTCAATAACGTGAGAAAGATTTGTGACCGATTTGTGACCGATTTTGTGACGTCTCAATTAATACCAGGTATAGCCGCTAGCATATTTGCAGCAGAAAATCATTTAAAGATTTATATTGTTTCATGTCGGCACCATTTCTGCACATATGTACACTGACAGGTGTCACTGGATTTTGGTAATAAATTTAGTTCGAAATTACCATAATTATCAGAAAAATATGTTTATACCAAAAATGTGGATATTGAGAATTTTTATGCACGGTTAATGAGGTAAATATGATTATCTACTTTTAGGACATTTATACTTGATAAATATTTTTTCAGGAAAATTTTAAATAAAAATACCATAAACTTGTTTACGTAAGATTTAACCTGCATCTAAATGTGAACATGTGTAGTAGTGGTAGGTATGTGTAAAAGTGTATATATTTATTAGTATATATATATATATCTATATTTATTTATTTATTTATTATTTATATGTGTGTTTGTGTGTGTGTGTTATAAAAGAAAAGATAAAATAATGTCAAAAAGATTATTAGGTATACTTCGTGTTTTAGCTAATACTCAGTCTTAGCTAGGCAAGTGTTCTTGTGAATTGAAGGATTCTTATTCTTCTTCTTTCTTCTGACTGTGTTTTGGAAATAGTACTAGTAGTGTCAACACATCTATCCAGTAGTGTTGACCTATCTATCTAGTAGTGTCAGTTAACACTATCTATCCCAGTATGTCAACACTATCTATGCAGTACTAGTGTTGACCTATCCGTACTCATGTGTCAACACTATCTATCCAGTAGTATTGTCACCATTATCTATCCAGTAGTGTTGACCGATTTATCCCTTATAGCGTCGACCTATCCCTTCATAGTATCGACAATACCTTGTAGAGAGTTGACACTTTCCTTCAGAGTGTCAACACTCTCTTCTATTCAGGTTGACACACTCTGTTAATTTTCAAATCAACTTATAACTCATGTCTCCAGTGACTTAATTAGGTCGACACACCCCATATTCTAGGTTGAATAAAAAGCTCTTTTTTTTCTTCCAGAATATGGAGAACAATATGGACCTTTCTCACAATTTTAAATAATTAATGAATTCTCAGGTCTACACACACCACGAACTCACACTTTAATCGTATGTGTTGTTATCTATCGAAATTAGGGCTGTAAATGTGTAACACCTTGATTTTGTTTATAAAAATATTTGGTCATTTGTGTATAATACATGATGACGTTCCAATTAGTTCGAATACTACGCACACCTCCATTAATTACTAAAATAAAGCTCGGTAATAAAACCCAAGAGGCCCATAAATAATAACCTAAATAAGTAAAATTATGTTGATGGAAAAGGATTAAATAGAATTATATTATATTAAAGAATATATGGAATTTTATAATGTATATATATATTATATATCAATTATGGCACATGATTACGTAAAGTAATCACTGTTCTCCTGCGTAACTTGGGTTACGTAAGAACTGTATTATGTGTTTAACCCAGGTGAAATCCTTTCGAAGATTTCATCGCCATCGTTCGTTGCAATCTCGCATGCGGATAAACCCCACCTTTAAACCCCGCCAATGATCCTTATCTTATCCTCCCGCACATGCTGCTGCTGCTATGCTTTGCCACTCCTACAACTGCTCTACTGTTACTACTGCTTTACTGCTGCTACTGCTTTGCTGTTGGTGATGCTATGCTTAGGACTGTTCATTTCTCGGTCCAACCCGATACCGAACCGAACCGAACGAACCGTTCGGTTCGGTTCGGTTCGGTTCAACTAACTAAAGTTCGGGTCAATGAACCAAATCAAACCGGTTTAATGGTAAATGGTTCGGTTCGATTTTTTCTTCCTAAAATTGAGCCGAACCGATTGAACCGAAACAACCCCTAAAGCCCTAATCTGGTCACGCAGCCTTCTCCCTCCCGGTCTCAGTTCAGCCTCTCCTCTTTCTTTGCTACACAGCGGAGTGTCGGAGCCCCTGCTCTTCGGCCTCTCCCATCGCCCCGAGCACGAGCAGTCGAGCCTCCTCGGCTAAGGTGGTCGTCGCCGTCCGTGCAACATTCTTGGACAACGTCATCTTCTTCTTCGTCGGTGTCTTCGACATCTTCTAAAACCAGCAGAGACTTTCGCCTGCTTTCTTGGCTAAGAAGACCAGACGTGTTGGTGCTGCAGGTGAGAGATCCCATTCTATCGATTTTGAGTGGAGCATCGAGAATGCCCGAGCCATTGGCCTTTTTATTTCTATCGATTTTGAGTGGAAATCTGTTGTACTCCTGACTAGGGCTGTAAACGGATCCGGATAATATCCGGATCCGATCCGAATTCGTATCCGATTAAGTCTATCTGTATCTGTTTAACAGATATCCGACAGAGCGAATTCGGATACGGATATTATCCGAATAATAAACGGAGCGGACGCGAAATAAGAGATCCGCTCTGTTTAAGATCCGATCCGAAACTAGATTAATACTGACCATTAGATCTTACATCTAATGGCTCATATCTAATATATAAATATACAAATTTAAAACTCTACCCTACCTCCCTCTCCCGAGTCTCCCCCAAATCGACCTAATCTGAAATCCCTCCGCCCTCGGACCCCTCCTGCCTCCTCCCGACGATCCTCGGCTCGCCATCGCCGCCGACCCGGGCCCCCGGCGGCGGCGACTCCTCGCGCGGTGGCTGGCGGGCGGCAGCTGCTCCGACGACTCATCGCCTCTGCGCGGAAGCTCCGGCGGTAAGTGAGTCTTCCCGGTTCCCCTCCCTCCCTCTCTCCCACCATCTGTCTCTCTCTCTCTCTCTCGGGAAACCGGTGCGGTGCCGGAGGCGGAGGACGCTTCGGCTGTCCTCCCCCCCTCCCTCTGTCTTCTCTGTCTTTCTCTCTCTCTCCGGATCTTTCTCTCTCTCCCCCACTGGCCCTCCCCCCCATCCCCAGTCCCCACCACCTGCTTGGCTGCTTCCCCCTCCGGCCCTCCCTCTATCTCTCTTTCTGGATCTCTTTCTCTCCTTGCCAGAGCCACCGTGCCGGAGGAGCCTCCGGCTCCCATCCCCGGCCCCACCTGGCTTCCCCCTCTCCTCCTCCGCCCTCCTGCATAGGGAACGGCAGCCCACCACCGCCCCTCCCGGACTTGGATTGAACAGCCTCTCGGGGCCCCTCTCGGACTTCCTCGGCTGTATGGCCAAGCTCGAGTACATCAACCTCACCTTCAACAAGATCACCGGCTCCATCCCACCTTCCCTAGGCAAGCTCTCCAAGCTCTAGGCGATCTTCCTGGACAGAAACCGGCTCACAGGACGATCCCGGAGTCCATCGGGCTGCTGCACCACCCCGACGGCCTCTACATCCGGCTCAGCCACAACACCTCACGGGTCCTGTTCCTCAGTCCTTCAAGGATCAACATCTCTCAGATTGACCTGTCGCGCACCAGCTCACCGGCGACCCGTCGGTGCTGTTCCAAATCTTGCTTGGAAGACTACATATGGAATCATGCATGCTTTTATTCATACTCCTTTTTTTCCCCAAAAGTGATATTATGTTGTTGTTTCTCTTTGTATTAACAGTACTTTCAAACATAGATTTAACTTCAGAAATGCAATTTGTTTGATGTTCTTGTGGCAGGTAGTCAGGGCTTTGAACATCATACAGAATTGTTGGGATTCATTTTCAAGTGACTGGGGATCTGCTAATATTATTCGGGTACGCTTCAGGTTTGTTTCTTCCTAATCTTATGTTACCATTCTCGCTGTGGCCTCATTATTGAGGGATTTGGCTTTTCACTGGTTAGAAGGTGGCTGTATGGTTATGTGTGTGCTTGTTAACTTTGTTTAACCCCACAGGTTCTTCCCAGACAGTTCGGAGAAGTTTGGATTCGCCATTATGAAGGGGACGAAACACCGCACCTAGACGACGATCCTAGCCTGTTTTACTGCCTGTCGTGAACCTTCCCAAATCACTTGTCTCTCACAGGTTCTCTATATATATCTCACCAAGTCATATGTTCACGTAGTTGAGGTAAATAAATAGTTAGACAAGATGCCATGTGTGTTTTCGGTGGAAAGTGGATGATATTATATACTGGCCTTTTCTTTGTCTGTTTCGTGCTTGTAAATATTTTGAAATATCTGTTCACAGGCAAAAAACTTCGCTGTTGATTTTGTAGCTCTTTGTGCTCTTTCGTAAAGAGTACAGATGGTGCCAAGTACATGGCATCTGTACAATTAGGTTGTCATTTGTTAATCATGTTGTTTCACACTTTCACTCAACTTACATTCTTCTAAGGTACTCATGTTGATTTTTCATATGATTCCATGTCAGGCCCATGTTGTACTTTTTTTCATTCATTTAGCACCCTTTCCATTACCCTTTTCTCATATATCTATACTCCCAACTTTGACCACGCCTTTCTATCAGGGTCTCCAACTAATCCTAGCAACATTCTTCACATTTCTAGGACTCTGCAAATCGGACATCCTACTACATTGAAAGCTTGCAAAAGATAAGCACACCAAGTGAATGGGCATCATCGTAGTTGCAAGTGATTAGGATATGTATAATATTTGTTATGCATTTATATGTACAGTAAGTGATGATTATGTGTAGAATATGTGAAGAAGTGGCAAGTATATTTGTATATGATTGATCTATATACAGATGGTCAATTATTGGATAAAACATGTTTTTATATAAAAAGTTATGTTCATTATCCTATGTTGGCTCATTTCTGGAAGTGATGGTTTAGGTATGAGCATTACATCCCACAACCAATGTAAACAATGTCAAAGATAATTGGATATCAGGACAACCAGGGCCTCAAGTTCACATGGTTATTTTAAAGGAGGCTTTTAATTGATTAGTGCAAAAAAATGCCAGAAGGTGTGGTGCCATATTTTTTATCTTCTTTATGTACATGTCCAAGATGGATTGCATGTGCAAAAAAAGCTCACTGATGTTTTAAACTGTGAAAAGAAGTCTTAAAGCTAGAAAAGGATTTATATAAAAGGCCTTTTGGCACATCCGTGTGGCATTTGATGATATAGGAATACATATATTCTATCTAACATATAGATCTAAAACTAGAAAAGTAATTAGAATAAAATAAGACATGGTAATGAAGAATACGTTGGATAGATGATTAATTGGCATTTGACTGTCATAATGTATTTAAGAGGAATTTGTCCAAAATACAAAGTGGCCTCCCACCTATACTTAAATTTGAGAGGATTTTCAAAGAAGAATATATTTCATGCAGATATTTTCATCCAATTTTATTATTAAAGTGTTGTCAAACAAGTTCTAAAGTCTCCACCAAAAGGCATGGTTCAGCAAGAAATATATATATATATATATATATATTTTAATTACCTCTCGTTGCTTTTGTTTATGCACTCTTATCCAATTTAAATACCTCCACTTCTTGTATCCCCACATGAACACACTACCCAAAGAACTGAAAAGAATAACAAAAGAACAACAAATGGAATTGGATAATTAATGAGGGGCTATAAATTAAATGCCTGACTTTAAAATGAGCAGAAGCTACATATATATATTCAAACGCCACACTTAATCATGGGCAAGGAAGACAAAAGAAAAGTTGTTCAAACATTAGGTGAACGTCGCCAGGAAGGCAAACATGGATAATGTGGCATCTTGTTCTTTGTATGTGAAAGGGAGATGGGGGTTTGGGACATCGAAACACCATTGAAGCTTCTTCAGCAAGTATATGGGTCCGTCCATTCTGTCCGAGGAAGAACCACCACCAAGGACTACGCCTGGCCTGCAGGTTTTCTGTGGGCCTTTATCTCGTGCACGGCGAAAAAAAAAGATGGTACATATCGATATATAATTTGCTAAGTAATGCACCTCATGGGATTGCTGCCAAGGATGAAAACTTAATAATTAACAGATGAGTTTTTTTTTTTGACTGACTGAAATTTAACATGGTAATCGTTTTTGTACAGAACAAGTCATTTATTCTCTATGTGTGCCATCTCTTCTTCTATCACCTTACACAATACATATAGTCCTTAAATTATCTCACTAATAAGAGAGTTAACTTGCACCAAACACAAAGTCCTATTTGCAAGGACCCCTCTTAAGTGACACAGTTTTTTTTTTTGGCAAATTCTGTTTCAGAGTATACCTCTCTTTACAAGAAAGAAATTAAACTAAATTATTCCTAATTCTTGCGGAATAATAAAGTAAAAAAAAAGAATATTGCAAGGCTAGGAGGACTAATGTTGTTTGACTCATATGAGAGAATCCTACATGAGCTTTCTTTTTTTCTTTTGTCACATACTCAATGAGAGAATCTCACATGGCCTTGTTGGGAATAACAAGTGGTCTGGTGGCATTTGTTGACAGAGGCCAGATGCTAGGTCTCCTGCATAAATATATGCCAATACATAGTAGTGATCTTGGTGTATGTCATTATCTCAATACACTTAGATTTGATGTGGCTAAACACTATATGGCTGGTCTTAGCTTAAACAATTGGTAACCTAGATGGAATGAACCCTTTAGATTTGGGACATGTCTGATCCTAAAAATTATTGAAGAGGAATGAACCCTTTAGATTACACATATGATGTGACTTGATTCATATCTGATATTGGTTTTTTACTTCTTAATTCTAGATTATTTTGAAATGGTTGGAGTCGATAAGAGTTGGATGAATGTTACGGATCGTTTGGATCCTAGATATGAGAAAGGAGTTGATCCTTTTTTGGCTGAACATAAACGAAGGCTAGAAACTTGTAGAGGAGTCCGATCCCAACATACAACATCTACATAAATATTATCATCTAATTTAAATATCTCACAAATACATATATTCACTTTAAACACTAGTCAGACAACCCCAATTTAGATAGAATAATTCTCTGAAGGGCAGAGGAGGGACTTTTGGATCATATATATGCAGCTCTTCCTTACAACACTCGTTTAGATGAAGGAATACTAGGGTAAAAACAACAAAAAACATGGCACTTAAACATGCCTCCTTTCTTTAATTCATTTACATGTATGTGTGATTTAGTTTCCTATTGCACTTGTTTATCTGTATTGTACTTCTTACTTTATGCAATTCATTTACATGTGTGTGTGAATTTAGTTATTATTGCACTTGTTTATATGTATGATATTGTTTTTCTTTTCCTTTCATATTTATGTGGGTTATTATTGCACTTGTTTATATGCATGCTCTAGTTTTTATTTTCTTTTTAACACTGCACACACTTCAACCACTTCACGAAGCGTGTTAAGCCCGTGTCAATGAACCTCCCTTCAAGACTTTGGGATTGATGTGCACTAGTCTTATTTTCAAAGATGAGAACATGTATATCTAACTCAAAGTCCTGAATTGTCCCGTTTGGACAGTCTGTGAATGTTTAATCGCAGTTAGTGGTCATTTACTATGTGCTGTATTATTTGTTGAAAATTTCGGGTGTGTCTACTCACTCCTCTCTGATATACCTTTATTGATTTAGAATATTTTCTTACCACCTATTAGTAAGTGTTTAAGAACATATCTTAATCAATAAATATTTTTGGTATATCGGAGAGGTGTGGGGAGATGCTGCCGAAATTTTCAGCAATAATACAATCACATAGTAATGGTCATCTGAGTGCGATCAAATATTCACAGATGGGTAAAAAGTGATAATCTAAATAATAAATCCTTCCTATTCATTTCGGTTGCGTCGAAGGATGTGTGATTTAGAATTTTAAAGTTATTTGTCTATTGATATTGTTTTGGGCGTAGGACAGCAATGGCTTCAACCGTTCATGGATGTATCGCAGAATAGTTGATCATGTGGTGTCCCAGAGTTTAGGGTCGGAGTTGAGAATTTCGTTCAGTTTGCATTGGGGAATCCAATGCAAAGTAGACAGCAAGGTGGCATCCGATTCCTTGTATGATTTTGTAAAAATTTGAAGTGGAATTCCCCATGGGAAGTTCAACGCCATTTATACAGAAAAGGGTTGTTGAAGGTTTATGAATTGGACATGTCATGGTGAGGACTTCTGGTCGCACGAGCCTAGTAACGTGGAAGGCACAAGTACGTACGTGGATATGGTTGTAGATGCTGCTGGTCCGGTATTCAGTGTACATGTGGATCCTGTATACGCTGAAGACGTGCCGAATAAGGGAGCCGAAAGATTCTATCAGTTACTTAAGGATGCTGATGAGCCATTGTGGGATGGTTGTCAAAAGCACACTCGGTTGTCAGCGGTGTCACAGTTGTTGAACTTGAAATCTGAATTTCATATTTCTGAGAATTGCTTTGATCGTCTCCTCCTCATCATCAAGAGCATGTTACCTCCAGATGAAAAGCTGCCTCCAAATTTTTATCGTGCTAAGAAGATGGTGAATGATTTAGGACTTGGATATGTGAAAATAGATGCATGTCCTAATCATTGTATGTTGTATGACAAAGAGAATGCAGATATGGTATCCTGTTCAGTTTGCCGTCATGATAGATTTAAACCTAAAAGAGGGGTCAATTCTAGGGAAAAGGATATACCTTATGCGTCATTGCGATATTTCCCCCTTACACCCAGGCTGCAGCGAATGTATATGTCTTCAAGACACTGGACATATGAGGTGGCATGCAGAAAGAGTACGTCGGGACATGGATATTATGACTCTCCTGCGATGGCGAAACTTGGATTCATTTCACCATGTTTATCCTATTTTCTCAAGGGAGTCACGTAATGTGAGGCTTGGTTTATGCACTGACAGATTTAATCCATTTGGAGGTTCAATGGCTTCCTACTCCAGCTGGCCAGTGTTCGTGACACCATACAACCTTCCTCCGAGCATGTACATGAAGCGAGATAATTTGTTCCTATCCTTATTGATTCCTGGTCCGAAAAGTGTATTATACAAGCCCAGCAAGTGTATTATACAAGCTATCCTTCATGTACAAACAAAGAACGAAATGATTGGTGGGTAGTTTGCAGAGTTAAGTCAAGACTATTCTCTATTATGAATTGGACATGACTGATCAGACACCTGAAGAGATCAACGCAGAATTCTTTCAAGAAGACTTTGTTGAAGATGTAGAGTTGACAACTCATATTGGAGAAGACGAATCCGAAGCACCAATGTCCTTGTCTCACGGAAATGAGTCGAAGAAGTCGATCCACGTGAGATGAAAGACAGTAGTGCTCGTCGTACAGATATTGAATATGAAGTTCTGGTGAGGAAGAGGAATATACCAGTGATGAATGTGAAGTTGATGATGAAGATGGGGTTGAATTAGACATATCGTCATCATCTGAGGAGGAAATGGATATCATTAAACTATGGTAGAATTTTTTCACACTTGTAGAGTATATTTAAAGCAGCTCACTTTCAATATAAGCAATTGACTAGTAACATTATGATTTTAGTTCTATATGAAGATATGGTGCGTGGAGGAATCTGGTAGCAGTTCTAGGAGGGCATTCGTGGGAGGGCTTTGTTCCCCGCATCTGTATGTATATTTTTTCTAATATAGTCATCAGCTGTGTATTTTTCCTCTGTATATTATTTATGTGTACTTGTGTAGTGTTAATGCCATTAAAATTGTTACAGTTTCTCTGGTTCTCCTTCGAGTGAGCGGACACCTCCTCTACCTAGCGGACTAGGTTTTGTATATTTCAATTTTCAAGTATTTTTTTAGTCATTATTTACACATATTATTAATGTTATTAGAATTGTTACAGTTGTTGGTCCTTCTTCTGCATCTCCTAGCGTGCCTGCAGGTATGTATATTTCAATTTTCAAGTATTTTTGTAGTAATTATTTATATATATTATTAATGTTATTAGAATTGCTGCAGTTTCTAGTTCTTCTCTGCTCCTACCGTGCCTGCAGGTATGTATATTTACAATGTACTTTAATTGTGCATTCATCTTCCTCATTACTTATGCGTTCTATTCTAGTTACAGTTGTTGGTGCATCCTCCGAGTCTCCTCCTGTAGTAGCTGGTATGTATATGTAAAGTTATACTTTAATGTATGTATTAATTCTGATGCCATTAAAATGTCACATGCTCAGTCACTCTACACATTCTCCAGATGCACCATAGATTTGTATATTTAACTGTTAGGGTATTTCTGTAGTCATTATTTAGTATTTTTGTACATTACTCATGTTGTTCATCATTATTTTCCAGTTCAGTGCCAGAGGATGCTGGTAGTTTTGCAGGAGGGCAGAGGTAGTTTTATGAGAGCACTCTGCGGGAGGTCTGGATTAATGGTACGTAATCAACATGTATGTATTTCTTATGGGCAATGAAGTGAATTTAGTTCAGAAATTGACATTATGCAGTTACATCATTGCAGTGATAAAATAGAGCCTACGCAAGCATCTCAATTCATCACAAAAAACTTACAAGCACATTTTCCTGGGCCAATTCATAGATTCAATGATTTTCCGATGGAGGTCCAGGAGCACTTGTATCAGATGTTCATGGTATGTAATTTCGTATTGTAATTTAATTCTATCGTATTCATACATGCAGTTCACTAACTCTTATGTATATAGAGCCAGCATCGATTCACGAGTCGTACGGACGAGGCGCGGTCTCGATTTGTATGGACGATGACCGCAAGATCAAATTTCAAGCATTTGATGTATAACGCGAGAAAATGTAGAGAAACATTCTCAGAGTGCAGACCCGACTCTTTGGAGGGAGCGGGCGCCCAGTTGGATGAGGGGAGAATATTGGGAAACTCTTGCAACATCTGGGCTGCAAGAGATGGCACACACATCCTCAATAATGAAAGTTAATCGGGCTGCGAATCCAGAAGCAAACAGCATACTGGTGGGTCTGTCTCTTTTTGCGACCCATCAACCAGATTGGTAAGTAATTTGTCCATTTCTGGTCTCTTTTATTTATAAAGGTACTCATTTATCATGTTTTTTCTGTAAATAGGAGAAGGAGCTAAAAAGGCAGCCGACATTTTCCGAGGTGTTCGATAGAACACACAAGAAAAAAGGAAATATGCATACATTAGCGATAGAGCCCGAGTGGTTTGCAGTAAGTATTTAGAAGATATTCACTATTTAATTTTTCACATTAATATGAATATTAACTACTATCATTTTTCTGGTTTCTTGCAGGAGTCATACAGCCAACATATGACAGAGAAGTACGTCGGGGAGACGAGCAGCCGCCGTTAGATCCTGAGGTATGGGTTGCGGCATCTGGGGCCCCAAGAAAGGCCATGTGTATGGTTTGGGCACAGCATCGACACGAGCCGGGTGTTATCTGGAGGATCCAGCTCAGGGTCACAGACCAGTGCATTCCACGCAGGAGTTGGTACTCCAGGTACTTCTCCAGGACAGCTGATGGGCTTCATTGACAGTAGGATATCGGGCTTAGAGTCTCGTCTGGCGGATTCAATGGAGACTCGTCTGGCCCAGATGCAGATGTAGGTGACCGACGCACTACAGGCCCAGCTCTCCCAGTCCCTCTCCCAGGTTATCTCCAGGCCTTCTCCCAGGTCAACATTCCTCCTCCACAGGCAGCACCTCCTCCACAGGCAGCACCATCGACATCAGCACATGCCCCTCACGTGAGTAAATTTATTTTATTTCAGAGGTTTAATTTTAACAGTTAACTTAGTTTAACTTTAATTTAGTCCGATTGGCCTCCGGTTGTTCCAGAATAGTCGGGGCGATGAGTGTGACTTATGGAAACCGCGAGTTCAATTCGGACTCCCGGTTTGAGCTCGACTCTCAAGTCACAATAAACAAGTTAGTTTAGTTTAGAAATGAAAAACATAGGTTTTTGGGTCCAAAATTAATACTCATCCGATTGGCCTCCGGTTTGTTCCAGAACGGTCGAACCGATGAGTGTGACTTGTGAAACTGACGGAGTTAATTCGGACTGCTGGTTTGACCTCGACGCTCCAAGTCGTCTTAACCAAGTTAGTTTAGTTAAAATGAAAAACTTTGGTTTATGGGTCCAATATTAGAATACGCTTCCGATTGGCCTTCGTTTTGTTCCAGAACGTTCGGGCGATGATGTGTGACTTGTGGAAACTGACGGAGTTCAATTCGGACTCCCGGTTTGACTGCGACACTCCAAGTCGTCTTAACCATGTTAGTTTAGTTAAAAAATGAAAACGTTCGATTTGAGGGACCAAAATTAGAAATACTCACTTCCAATTCGCCTCCGGTTTGTTCCAGCACGGTCGGGCCGATGAGTGTGACTTGTGGAAACTGACGGAGTTCCATTCGGACTCCCGGTTTGACCTGCGACGCTCCAAGTCGTCTTAACCAAGATAGTTTAGTTAAAAAATGAAAAGTTCAATTTGAGGGACAAAAATTAGAAATACTCTTCCAATTGGCCTCCGGTTTGTTCCAGTACAGTCGGGTTGATGAGTGTGACTTGTGGAAACTGACGGAGTTCAATTCGGAATCTCGGATTGACCTCGACGCTCCAAGTCGTCTTAACCAAGTTAGTTTAATTAAAAAATGAAAAACTTCGGTTTGAGGGTCCAATGCTAGAAATACTCTTCCGATTGGCCTCCGGTTTGTTCCAGCACAGTCGGGCCGATGAGTGTGACTTGTGGAAACTGACATAGTTCAATTGGACTCCCGGTTTGACCGCGACGCGCCAAGTCGTCTTAACCAAGTTAGTTTAGTTAAAAAATGAAAAACTTCGGTTTGAGGGACCAAAATTAGAAATACTCATCCGATTGGCCTCCAGTTTGTTCCAACACGATCGGGCCGATGAGTGTGACATGTGGAAACTGACGGAGTTCAATTCGGACTCCTGGTTTGACCTCGACGCTCCAAGTCGTCTTAACCAAGTTAGTTTAGTTAAAAAATGAAAAACTTCGGTTTATGGGTCCAATATTAGAAATACTCTTCCGATTGGCCTTCGGTTGTTCCACCATGGTCGGGCCGATGAGTGTGACTTGTGGAAACTGACGGAGTTCAATTCGGACTCCCGGTTTGACTGCGACGCTCCAAGTCGTCTTAACCAAGATAGTTTAGTTAAAAAATGAAAATTTTCGATTTGAGGGACCAAAATTAGAAATACTCTTCCAATGGCCTCCGGTTTGTTCCAGCGCGGTCGGGCCGATGAGTGTGACTTGTGGAAACTGACGGAGTTCAATTCGGACTCCCGTTTGACCTCGACGCTCCAAGTCGTCTTAACCAAGTTAGTTTAATTAAAAAATGAAAAAGTTCGATTTGAGGGACCAAAATTAGAAATACTCTTCCAATTGGCCTCCGGTTTGTTCCAGCATGGTCGGGCCGATGAGTGTGACTTGTGGAAACTGACGGAGTTCAATTCGGACTCCCGGTTTGACCTCGACGCTCCAAGTCATCTTAACCAGTTAGTTTAGTTAAAAAATAGAAAACTTCGATTTGACGGACCAAAATTAGAAATACTCATCCGATTGGACTCCGGTTTGTTCCAGCACGGTCGGGCCGATGAGTGTGACTTGTGGAAACTGACGGAGTTCAATTCGGACTCCCGTTGCACTGCGACGCTCCAAGTCGTCTTAACCAAGTTAGTTTAGTTAAAAAATGAAAAAGTTCAATTTGAGGGACCAAAATTAGAAATACTCTTCCAATTGGCCTTCGGTTTGTTCCAGCACGGTCGGGCCGATGAGTGTGACTTGTGGAAACTGACGGAGTTCAATTCGGACTCCCGGTTTGACCTCGACGCTCCAAGTCATCTTAACCAAGTTAGTTAATAAAAAAATGAAAAACTTCTGTTTGAGGGTCCAATGTTAGAAATACTCTCCGATTGGCCTCCGGTTGTTCCAGCACAGTCGGGCCGATGAGTGTGACTTTTGGAAACTGACATAGTTCAATTCGGACTCCGGTTTGACGCGACGCGCCAAGTCGTCTTAACCAGTTAGTTTAGTTAAAAAATGAAAAACTTCAGTTTGAGGGTCCAAAATTAGAAATACTCATCCGATTGGCCACCAGTGTGTTCCAACACGGTCGGGCCGATGAGTGTGACTTGTGGAAACTGACGGAGTTCAATTCAAATCCTGGTTTGACCTCGATGCTCCAAGTCGTCTTAACCAAGTTAGTTTAGTTAAAAAATGAAAAACTTCGGTTTATGGGTCTAATATTAGAAATACTCTTCCGATTGGCCTTCGGTTTGTTCCACCACGGTCGGGCCGATGAGTGTGACTTGTGGAAACTGACAGAGTTCAATTCGGACTCCCGGTTTGACTGCGACGCTCAAGTCGTCTTAACCAAGTTAGTTTAGTAAACAATGAAAAAGTTCGATTTGAGGGACCAAAATAGAAATACTCTTCCACTTGGCCTCCGGTTTGTTCCAGCACGGTCGGGCGATGAGTGTGACTTGTGGAAACTGACGGAGTTCAATTTGGACTCCCGGTTTCACTGCGACGCTCCAAGTCGTCTTAACCAAGTTAGTTTAGTTAAAAAATGAAAAATTTCGATTTGAGGGACCAAAATTAGAAATACTCTTCCAATTGGCCTCGGTTTGTTCCAGCGCGGTCGGGCCGATGAGTGTGACTTGTGGAAACTGACGGAGTTCAATTCGGACTCCCGGTTGACCTCGACGCTCCAAGTCGTCTTAACCAAGTTAGTTAATTAAAAAATGAAAAACTTCGGTTGAGGGTCCAATGTTAGAAATACTCTTCCGATTGGCCTCCAGTTTGTTCCAGCACAGTCGGGCCGATCAGTGTGACTTGTGGAAACTGACATAGTTCAATTCGGACTCCCGGTTTGACCGCGACGCGCCAAGTCGTCTTAACCAAGTTAGTTTAGTTAAAAAATGAAAAAGTTCAATTTGAGGGACCAAAATTAGAAATACTCATCGATTGGCCTCCAGTTTGTTCCAACACGGTCGGGCGATGAGTGTGACTTGTGGAAACTGACGGAGTTCAATTCGGACTCCTGGTTTGACCTCGACGCTCCAAGTCGTCTTAACCAAGGTAGTTTAGTTAAAAAATGAAAAACGTCGGTTTAGGGGTCCAATATTAGAAATACTCTTCCGATGGCCTTCGGTTCGTTCCACCACGGTCGGGCCGATGAGTGTGACTTGTGGAAACTGACGGAGTTCAATTCGGACTCCCGGTTTGACTGCGACGCTCCAAGTCGTCTTAACCATGTTAGTTTAGTTAAAAAATGAAAAAGTTCGATTTGAGGGACCAAAATTAGAAATACTCTTCCAATTGGCCTCCGGTTTGTTCCAGCACGGTCGGGCCGATGACTGTGACTTGTGGAAACTGACGGAGTTCAATTGGACTCCCGGTTTCACTGCGACGCTCCAAGTCGTCTTAACCAAGTTAGTTTAGTTAAAAAATGAAAAATTTCGGTTTGAGGGACCAAAATTAGAAATACTCTTCCAATTGGCCTCCGGTTTGTTCCAGCGCGGTCGGGCCGATGAGTGTGACTTGTGGAAACTGACGGAGTTCAATTCGGACTCCCGGTTTGACCTCGACGCTCCAAGTCGTCTTAACCAAGTTAGTTTAATTAAAAAATGAAAAACTTCGGTTTGAGGGTCCAATGTTAGAAATACTCTTCCGATTGGCCTCCAGTTTGTTCCAGCACAGTCGGGCGATCAGTGTGACTTGTGGAAACTGACATAGTTCAATTCGGACTCCGGTTTGACCGCGACGCGCCAAGTCGTCTTAACCAAGTTAGTTTAGTTAAAAAATGAAAAACTTCAGTTTGAGGGTCCAAAATTAGAAATACTCATCCGATTGGCCACCAGTGTGTTCCAACACGGTCGGGCCGATGAGTGTGACTTGTGGAAACTGACGGAGTTCAATTCAAACTCCTGGTTTGACCTCGATGCTCCAAGTCGTCTTAACCAAGTTAGTTTAGTTAAAAAATGAAAAACTTCGGTTTATGGGTCTAATATTAGAAATACTCTTCCGATTGGCCTTCGGTTTGTTCCACCACGGTCGGGCCGATGAGTGTGACTTGTGGAAACTGACAGAGTTCAATTCGGACTCCCGGTTTGACTGCGACGCTCCAAGTCGTCTTAACCAAGTTAGTTTAGTAAACAATGAAAAAGTTCGATTTGAGGGACCAAAATTAGAAATACTCTTCCACTTGGCCTCCGGTTTGTTCCAGCACGGTCGGGCCGATGAGTGTGACTTGTGGAAACTGACGGAGTTCAATTTGGACTCCCGGTTTCACTGCGACGCTCCAAGTCGTCTTAACCAAGTTAGTTTAGTTAAAAAATGAAAAATTTCGATTTGAGGGACCAAAATTAGAAATACTCTTCCAATTGGCCTCCGGTTTGTTCCAGCGCGGTCGGGCCGATGAGTGTGACTTGTGGAAACTGACGGAGTTCAATTCGGACTCCCGGTTTGACCTCGACGCTCCAAGTCGTCTTAACCAAGTTAGTTTAATTAAAAAATGAAAAACTTCGGTTTGAGGGTCCAATGTTAGAAATACTCTTCCGATTGGCCTCCAGTTTGTTCCAGCACAGTCGGGCCGATCAGTGTGACTTGTGGAAACTGACATAGTTCAATTCGGACTCCCGGTTTGACCGCGACGCGCCAAGTCGTCTTAACCAAGTTAGTTTAGTTAAAAAATGAAAAACTTCGGTTTGATGGTCCAAAATTAGAAATACTCATCCGATTGGCCTCCAGTTTGTTCCAACACGGTCGGCCGATGAGTGTGACTTGTGGAAACTGACGGAGTTCAATTCGGACTCCTGGTTTGACCTCGACGCTCCAAGTCGTCTTAACCAAGGTAGTTTAGTTAAAAAATGAAAAACGTCGGTTTAGGGGTCAATATTAGAAATACTCTTCCGATTGGCCTTCGGTTCGTTCCACCACGGTCGGGCCGATGAGTGTGACTTGTGGAAACTGACGGAGTTCAATTCGGACTCCCGGTTTGACTGCGACGCTCAAGTCGTCTTAACCATGTTAGTTTAGTTAAAAAATGAAAAAGTTCGATTTGAGGGACCAAAATTAGAAATACTCTTCCAATTGGCCTCCGGTTTGTTCCAGCACGGTCGGGCCGATGACTGTGACTTGTGGAAACTGACGGAGTTCAATTTGGACTCCCGGTTTCACTGCGACGCTCCAAGTCGTCTTAACCAAGTTAGTTTAGTTAAAAAATGAAAAATTTCGGTTTGAGGGACCAAAATTAGAAATACTCTTCCAATGGCCTCCGGTTTGTTCCAGCGCGGTCGGGCCGATGAGTGTGACTTGTGGAAACTGACGGAGTTCAATTCGGACTCCCGGTTTGACCTCGACGCTCCAAGTCGTCTTAACCAAGTTAGTTTAATTAAAAAATGAAAAACTTCGGTTTGAGGGTCCAATGTTAGAAATACTCTTCCGATTGGCCTCCAGTTTGTTCCAGCACAGTCGGGCCGATCAGTGTGACTTGTGGAAACTGACATAGTTCAATTCGGACTCCCGGTTTGACCGCGACGCGCCAAGTCGTCTTAACCAAGTTAGTTTAGTTAAAAAATGAAAAACTTCGGTTTGATGGTCCAAAATTAGAAATACTCATCCGATTGGCCTCCAGTTTGTTCCAACACGGTCGGGCCGATGAGTGTGACTTGTGGAAACTGACGGAGTTCAATTCGGACTCCTGGTTTGACCTCGACGCTCCAAGTCGTCTTAACCAAGTTAGTTTAGTTAAAAAATGAAAAACTTCGGTTTATGGGTCCAATATTAGAAATACTCTTCCGATTGGCCTTCGGTTTGTTCCACCACGGTCGGGCCGATGAGTGTGACTTGTGGAAACTGACGGAGTTCAATTCGGACTCCCGGTTGACTGCGACGCTCCAAGTCGTCTTAACCAAGTTAGTTTAGTTAAAAAATGAAAAAGTTCGATTTGAGGGACCAAAATTAGAAATACTCTTCCAATTGGCCTCCGATTTGTTCCAGCACGGTCGGGCCGATGAGTGTGACTTGTGGAAACTGGCGGAGTTCCATTCGGACTCCCGGTTTGACTGCGACGCTCCAAGTCGTCTTAACCAAGTTAGTTTAGTTAAAAAATGAAAAAGTTCGATTTGAGGGACCAAAATTAGAAATACTATTCCAATTGGCCTCCAGTTTGTTCCAGCACGTTCGGGTCGATGAGTGTGACTTGTGGAAACTGACGGAGTTCAATTCGGACTCCGGTTTGACCTCGACGCTCCAAGTCATCTTAACCAAGTTAGTTTAGTTAAAAAATGGAAAACTTCGATTTGAGGGACCAAAATTAGAAATACTCATCTGATGGCCTCCGGTTTGTTCCAGCACGGTCGAGCCGATAAGTGTGACTTGTGGAAACTGACGGAGTTCAATTCGGACTCCCGGTTTGACCTCGACGCTCCAAGTCGTCTTAACCAAGTTAGTTTAGTTAAAAAATGAAAAACTTCAGTTTGAGGGTCCAATGTTAGAAATACTCTTCCGAATGGCCTCCGGTTTGTTCCACCACGGTCAGGCCGATGAGTGTGACTTGTGGAAACTGACGGAGTTCAATTCGGACTCCCGATTTGACTACGACGCTCCAAGTCGTCTTAACCAAGTTAGTTTAGTTAAAAAATGAAAAAGTTTGATTTGACGAACCAAAATTAGAAATACTCTTCCAATTGGCCTCCGGTTTGTTCCAGCACGGTCGGGCCGATGAGTGTGACTTGTGGAAACTGACGGAGTTCAATTCGGACTCCCGGTTTGACTGCGAGGCTCCAAGTCGTCTTAACCAAGTTAGTTTAGTTAAAAAATGAAAAATTCGATTTGAGAGACCAAAATTAGAAATACTCTTCCAATTGGCCTCCGGTTTGTTCCAGTACGGTCGGGTCGATGAGTGTGACTTGTGGAACTGACGGAGTTCAATTCGGACTCCCGGTTTGACCTCGATGCTCCAAGTCATCTTAACCATGTTAGTTTTGTTAAAAAATGGAAAACTTCGATTTGAGGGACTAAAATTAGAAATACTCATCCGATTGGCCTCCGGTTTGTTCCAGCACGGTCGAGCCGATAAGTGTGACTTGTGGAAACTGACGGAGTTCAATTCGGACTCCCGTTTGACCTCGACGCTCCAAGTCGTCTTAACCAAGTTAGTTTAGTTAAAAAATGAAAAACTTCGGTTTGTGGTCCAATGTTAGAAATACTCTTCCGATTGGCCTCCGGTTTGTTCCAGCACAGTCGGGCCGATGAGTGTGACTTTAGGAAACTGACGGAGTTCAATTCGGACTCCTGATTTGACCGCGACGCGCCAAGTCATCTTAACCAAGTTAGCTTAGTTAAAAAATGAAGAACTTCGGTTTGAGGGTCCAAAATTAGAAATACTCATCTAATTGATCTCCATTGCTTATAGTTTATTTAATTTATGCTTCTAAAATAAGTTATTGCTTATTATTTATTTTAACTTATTATTGTTATATATGTATTGCAGGTTCCTTCATCAGGTGGAGTGGGAGGACACGAGCACGAGGATGAAGACGAAGACGAGGCATCATGATTTTCATTTCATTATTATTATTGTTGTAGACATTTTTATTATTGTTGTTGGCATTATATTATTGTGATGTTGTGGATATTTTTATTCTTATTGTGGACATTTATTATTCTGATGTTGGGACATTTTATATTGTTGTGTTGTGGATATTTTTATTATTGTTGATGTTGTCGACATTTTATTATTGTTTTGTTGTGGATATTTTTATTATTTTTGTGTTGTAGATATTTTTATTGTGAACAATTATTATTGTTGTGGATATTATTTATTTTACACAGGTTATTTTCCTAAAAATGTATATATTTTAAAAAAATATTTAAAAAATAGAGATCGATTAGTGACCGAAATAATTCGGTCCCTATTCGGTCCCTATTTAGGGACCAAAATAGAGACCGCATATTCGGTCCCTATTTAGGGACCGAACTGAGTTGGTCCCAATTCGGTCCCTAAAATAGGGACTGAAGAGGGACCGAATCACGTCGGTCCCTATTTAGGGACCGAATTGATTCAGTCCTAGTTCGGTCCCTAAAATAGGGACCGAATAGGGACCGAATTATTTCGGTCCCTAATAGTGACCGAAATAATTCGGTCCCAATTCAGTCCCTATTTGTAGGGACTGAATTGGGACCAACTCAGTTCGGTCCCTAAATAGGGACCGAAAATTCGGTCCCTATTCGGTCCCTAAAATAGGGACCGAATAGTGACCGGCACATTCAGTCCCTAAATAGGGACCGAATATTCGTCCCTATTCGGTCTCTATTTTGGGGACCGAACTGGGACCGAATACGTTCGGTCCCTAAATAGGGACCGATCTTATTCGTTCCCTATTCGGTCCCTATTTAGTGACCGAATAGGGACCGAATTTAGTCGGTCACAGATTTGTGACCAGAAGTTTTTGACCGACAAATTCGGTCACTATTCGGTCGCTGAGCTGTTTAGGGACCGAATAGAGATCGAATATTTCGGTCTCTATTTCCGATTTTTCTTGTAGTGTTTGATTTAGGAAGTCTTAACATGCTTTAGGCGCAATGGACTATCCCCCCACCTCTGAAAGCATCCTTCCATATCACTTTTTACCCATCTGTGAATATTGATCCCACACAGATGGCCATTTACTATATGTTTGTATAATTTGCCGAAAATTTCGGCAGCATCTCCTCACACCTCTTCGATATGCCAAAAATATATCAGAGAGGAGTGAGTAGACACACCCAAAATTTTAACAAATAGTACAAACACATAGTAAATGACCACCTAACTACGATCAAACATCCACAGACTATCCAAAACGGGACAATTCAAGACTTTGAGTTAGATATACATGTTCTCATCACTCAAAATGTGAACGTGCACATCAATCCCAAAGTCTTGAATGGGAAGATGCATTGACACAGGCTTAACACGCTCTGGTGAGGTGTGTGTAGTGTTAATTAATTACTATGCATACATAGATCAAATTTAAATGTCACATAAATTTGAAAACACAATCATACATATAAACAAGTGCAATACTAAACCAAATTCACACATACATGTAATTGAATTACATTAAAGTAAAAAGTACAATATTAATCATTAAACTGAAAGTAAACAAACATCCCATTAAACCCTTGTTAAACCCCTATTAAATCTTTATCAACCCCATAAAACCCCCAAGGGAAAGCTTGTCCAGCCCCAATTCTCCTTGAACCCCCATTCAGCCCCTTCAATACCCCTTAAACATCTCCCAAAGATACAAGATGGTAGCCTTTGTTTCAGACATGTGTGCATAGTTAAAGAGATTTGATCAACAACAACTGGATATGTAACATGGTTTCCCAAATGAGACCTCAGTGCCTGAGAGAAAATGCCATACAAAAAGAGAGACTGTAATCATGAGGAGGAGGAGGAGGAACTTTGACAATTCTACAAACGCGTGGGGTGATTGGACTTGTCTGTTTTCTAATTTCTTCATTTCTTGTCTTTTTTGTCAGAAGGCAAAAAATTTTCCAAGTAAACTACGGGGCACTTCGAGCTAAAGGAGATATGAAAATAACATTCTTAATACTCGCAACTTTTTAATACAACACTGAAAGTACCCATAATTATTTTCACCTTAATTATGATTGTTCTAAACTAATTCCCTAGCTACGTACGTGTAATATGACATTGGAGATATCACAATAAAGTAGAATAAAATAGACTTTTATATTTACTTAAAATCCAAATGTAAGGTCACTTATTGACCTAGTGAAAATTTCAAAGGTAAAATATTATGTATTCAGTATATTCATTTATATTACAGTATTTTCACTTTTTGATGAAGAGGAGAGGGTGAACTAGAATTTAGGATGTCATGGCAAGTCATATCATCTTTTAGATAGCTTATGTTTAAGAATGCTATAGCTATGGCTTGTGGGTTTAGTTTTTTATCCTCACTTGTGAAAGAGATGTCGGTCACAATTTGGTCTCAGATCTGAGACTGAATTTGTGACCAAAATATTCAGTTACAAAATTTCACTCAAGCCCGCCAAGAGATAGTATTAGTGACTGAATTTTCTTCAGTCACTATTCGGTCTCAGATCTGAGACCGAATAGTGACTGAAAATTTTTTGGTCACTAAATCTAAATAATAGTGATCGATATCTTTTGTCACCATTCGGTCTCAGATCTGAGACCGAATAGTGACTGAATATTTTGGTCTCAGATTCGGTCTCTATTGTCACAATTTCTTATAGTGGTTGTCAGGCCTATATGAAATCCGTTAAAGTCAAACTCTTATCGAATTCTCTCAGAGAACTCCTTCTCTCTAAATCCGATCGACCCTGGCCAGGGATTTTCCTGAGTAAGACAATATGGGATATTCCTCTCACGATACCGAGAGTGGATGATCCTCTGTTGACATACAATTGCTTTGTAAGGTTGGCTATCATTCCCAATGACTAGCTATATTAGACCTGGAACATCCAGACCTAAAAATCCAGTATCAAATAATGGAGTACTCAAACAAGACATCTTTGGTGTCTTAAGTCTAAGGACCAGTTACACAACTGAGACTACAGAACCGCTATCTGAAATTAGGTATCATTAACTGTACATCATTCCAAGAGCGGATCATTCAGTGAACTGATTCTCCATGAGCACCAACACCAAATCCCTAGTGTCTCCACACAAGCAGCTATGAGACCAGCTACTTCCATCACATGGACGGGTATATGGCACACAGGTCTATCCAGTCATCTCAATATTCTTCTTGAGTAACCTATGACTAGGAATATTTAGGATCTGTGTTTAAAGAGGATCAACATCATTATCATGATCTCATCATGATCTAATTTTATTGCACAGACTCATAGACATCAAAGTATACATACGCATGAAATATATTATGAAAAAATACCATTTATAATATTACCAAAAGAACTTGTACATAATTACAAGTGCCATCACTCCCGTAAATTGACTTGTAAGTCACCTATAACTAGCATAATCTTCCATTGATGGGTTTCCCTTTCGAATGTTATGGAGCTGATGACGCAACATCATAACATGAGAGGAAGATGAGGCACCAAAGCGGCGCTTGAGAGCTTCCCAGTCCAACTTGGAGGATGTGAGGCCTATGGTATAGGGAGGGCCATAGGAGAGAGGGTGGCATTGAACCACGATAGAATCATCTGGTCCTTAGAGAACCAGTCAGTATACTGCAGCGAGGTTGATGCTGGCGCGGGGATGGAGCCATCGACATATCCCATGAGGCGCTGACCATTCAAAATAACTTGAAAGAGATTTTTCCTGGTAAAATATGTTTACCATCTAGCTTGACAGTAACGAGATTTTGCATGTTGGTGACGACCATGGTGGAGGCAGTGCTGAGATCATTAGATAGGGCCAAGGAAGTATCATTGTTTGAGTCGGACATGATGAAGAGAGAGAGAGAGAGAGAGAGAGAGGAGAGAGAGAGAGAGAGAGAGAGATACAAGTACAGGACAGAGCGGTGAAGATATGTCTACTCTGATACCATGAGAAAATGGTGAAGGCAAGGGAGAACCATCGTGGCCCATGGAGCTCGGCATTCGATTAATATGTATACACTTCTTGGAGAGGCTAAACAGAGCATTCCCAGCACTAAACAGGGTAAGGATCTATGTGCTGTACAAAGTGTGAACCATAGCAGGTACAAAAGTGTACAACAAGAAAACCTAGAAAATAGAAGTTGTGGCTACGTTCCATCTGTCTCACGAACAAACTTGCTGGTGATTTCCTCATGCTGAGCAGGCAATATGGGAGGACGAGCAATCTTAGGAGAGTTTTAGTTATCATCTAATACCAATGACTGGGAACAAGAATCTAAGATGGGAGCGATCAAATAGAATTTTAAAACAATTTATGTCTAAATCAACTATGAATAATCATCCAGTAAAAGAAACTATTCGCAGAGAAATTAAATGAGAGATATTGACAATCACCTAAAGAGACGTACGATTTAAAATGGTTCATCAATGACCTCAACATGAAGCTGTCCCTATTATCCACTTCCCAAGATTTTCATGGGTTATCATTAAATAACTAGACATTAAATAAAGACACTAGTTCTTCTATTAAAACCCTTGATGCAAAGACGCCCCCCAGCTAAGCTAAACACAGTGATGCTTGCTCGCAATAAATCTACCAGTCACTAGTTCGACTCAAACCACAAACATGAAAGACAATTAATGTTTATTGCCGTTACAGAATGATGACCCAAAGATCTCAAATAAAAAAGCCCATATTAAGAATACAAGGAACATTGCAAGAGACAAGTTTCTAGAGAACAAATCTTTTGAAGGGAGTACGAAGATGCTTACTTCAGATCTGCATAAACGGAGCTTGAGAAGCCGTCATGTCCTTGTGGAGATCACCCTTGTTAGCAGCTTGAATTCCCTTTCTTTTCCTTGTTGATGGCTCAGTTAGCAACAATAGAAAACCTCCAAAACTTGTCCATATATCTTTCCTCACACAACCTTTTTCACTGGTTGTAGCGCAAAAATAGAAAATTCTATTATGGAAAGAGTCTCAGTCCCGCGCTACGTAGTGTTCGACGTGGTGTCTCGCCATCTTAAAACACCAATAGTTATTTTTATGTTTTTTAAATTTTCTTTTAAATAACGAATTAATTAGTCCTTACAATCATCAACTGTCAAACATATTCCGACAATCAAATTAGGTAACTAAATAAATCAGTTTTGTAATGATAAAAAGTAAAATGGGAGAATTCAACAAAGATCGGCCACTCCGCCAACGCGTTACGGACATCTGGCTCTGCCTGTACTATTCAATATGTTGGATTGGGCGGACGTTGACAGAAGGGAACAATTCCACAGATGGCATTGCGTGCAGTGGTGGGTTCTCTGTTCCTTGACATGTTTTTGCCCTCTGTATATATATATATATATAATTGAAAATAATTTAGTACATTTGAGTTGTATATTTTCTATTTATATTTCTCATCTTCTAATGTATAGATATATTGTGTCATTTTTTTATTGGTCAATGGAAAGAGAGAAGTACAAGTGAAAAGTACACAACTCAAATACGTTAAATTCTTCTCTATATAACTCAATAGATGCCAGGCATCCATATCAGTGCTCCACTCGACGCTGTAAAATTTGCATTTGACGTTGAGATTTCAAGAAAGATTGAGTCGACTACGATTAAGAGAAGATTAAGGGATATTTTGATAAGTGGATAAGTTATTGGGAAAGTGAATATTTAAAGATAAGATAATCTCTATTAATCATCTCTTATTTTGATGTAATATTTTGGAGGTACGATAACTTTATATCATATCTTTTCTTTTATCTCACAACAAAACTATATATTATAAAATTTATTTTCACTTTGAAAATTTTCGAATCTTTTATAACTCAGATATTTTATATTATTTATGAATAATTTTATCAGTTCAAAAATAAGAGTTAGACTTATCAAGATTTATTATCGATAAATATTTGATAATTAGATTATTTAATTTATCAAAACGTAGAACAATTATTAAGAATTGTTAATTAAATCTCTTTTAACATGAGTTATTAAGACTTATCTGATTAATCAAAGAGGACTTAAATGTTGGAGAACATGTACATAGCAGGAAAGAGGGGAACTAATTGTCGTCTTAACAGAAGAAAAGTATCACCCACATAAGTCTCATCCCTGTGCAAAGAAGCAAGCCTTCCATTCAACAGATGCTTATAAACAGTAGCTAGCTTGAGAGTTGTTTCCCTATTCACTGTACCTTAATATATAACAGTAACCTTAATATCCCTATACGAAGAAGCAAGCGTTGCATTCGGCAGATGTTATGCTCTCTCCCCCAATTTACACTTCACTAACATATGAAACCACAATTCAATAACGTGCGATCCAGTAAAGTGTATACTGTATAGTTAGGCTTAGGTATTTTTCATAGTGATCGTACACATATTGGGACCATGATGACGAGAGCGTCTTGGAGGAGGGAGCGAGCGCATAGGGATCAGCGGTCCCTCTGCACCAGTCGGTTTACCAGAGCCAGCCCGTTGCTCGTGTACTTCGCCGCCAGCCGCACCAGCTGGCGGACGTCCGCCTTCACGGCCGAGTTCCGGCGCCGGTGAACCCGTCCATGCAGGTGCCCTCGTTGGTGAGGGCGGCGCTCATCCATGTCTGGACGTTGCTTACCCGCCACGCTACCTTTTTGTCCATCGACGTGGGAAGCAGCCCCAGTTCGTGGACGGATTGCCGTGTCAGGCCGGCGGCATCGCCCAGAGTCTCCTTGCAGTCCTCCAGCGCGGACAGCGTGCGAGCATCCACCTTACGGGCGTCGGCGCCGCGGAGGGAGGAGACATGGGAGGAGACGGAGCGAACACGGGCGAGACTAATGTTGGTGGCGACACGAGCGAGCCGTATTGGGACCCGGGCGACCGCGTTGGCGTAGGGGACGAGGGAGGTGTAGCAGAGGGAGGAATAGAGGGTGGAGGAGCAGCTCCGGCGGATGAACTCCGTGTTCTTGCCCTTGGGGACGCCAGCGTAAGAACGGACGGCACCGGCCGAGTGGAGGAAGACTGCTGCTATCGTTGTCACCAGAGCGAGAAAGAGAGCTCTTCCAGCCACCATCGTCGTTGCCATCTTTGTTTGGTCGAGTCAAGGGAAGAAGGGGATCGGACAAAGTGGCCTTTGTGTGCGGGCGACTGCGTTGGCCTGCAAGAGTTGTGTTATCGGCACTTAAAAAGGCTCTAGCACGGTAGCACCCACCCTCTTGAGACGATGGAAACACCACTACGCAAAAGATATGTATCAAATTATGGAAGAACAAGCTACAGTAACATGGAGGGCGACTAGATCTGGTATCTATCGAACTCTGTAGAGTTGCCTCGCGGGTCAGTTTTTTTTGGACAATAAGATAGCTATCATTTCAAAGCCAGAAAGGAGTACATGAGGTAGGTGGGGGCGTGGGCAGAGCCATCACCAAGTCCACACTAGCAACCGAGCAGGAGAGTACCAACAGCCACAACACAAGAGAAGTGGACAAGACGCAGCCGCAGAGTAGCGCGACCCAAAGGGACCCAAGGTCCTTACAGAGAAGACACACACCCAAGAAACCGTTGGAACAAAGCGGAGATAAGCACAGATCCACCATTGCTCTGACACGTCCGGAGCTGAGACTGGACGCCGCGACGACCAAACGTCGGGAGGAAGCAAACCCACGATCAGCCAAGTGCCGGGGAGGAGCTCAACGGAAGATGGACATGGAAGGTGATGCATGGGGTCTTCTTGAAAGCCACATCGAGGAAACTTTTCGCTCGTCCTCTTGAAAGATCTCCGGAGAAAAAGCCAAGCACCAACACAGTGGCAAGCATGACGGAGGTCTTCACAGTAAAACTTGACTCGGAAGCAGAAAGCAAGAAGGGTTGCCATCGCAGATCCAAGGAGCTGCAGCGGACCTCCAGTCGAGCCGTCAGGTTGACTGGAACAGATCCTCTGGCGACGAAGGGGGGGAACCCCGAAGTCGCCGGAGACAAAACCTCCTTCGGCGAAGGAGACAGCAAAAGGCCGCCGGAGGGGAAGCGGAGGGGCTCCACAGCCGGGGACGAAGGGGGATCACCGGCCGAGGCCGGAGACAGAGGCGGAGGGGGAAGGGGGCCAAAGCCTCCTCCCCTCTGGAAGAAGCCGACGACGCAGAGAGACCTGCTGACGAAAGAGCCGGAGAAGACCACCCGCCACGGAGACGGGTCCCCTGCAGCCGCAGCGGGACGGGGATCTCCACTCGAGCAAAACGGCGGCCGCGCTGGACATGGAGATGGGGACGGAAGCGGGGGAGGGGGAGGGGGCTAAGCCCCCTCCCCAACGGAGAGGCGAAAGAAATGGGTCAAGGGCACAGAGAAAAGCTCGGAGCTCCTCTCTCTAGAAAATTCTAGAGAGAGAAGCCCAGCAACCCTCCTCGCGGGTCAGTTAAAACCATCGCTCTTAGTGGAATGCTATATTCCACCTTGTGACACACTCAGAATTTTATATTTTTGTCTTTTAAAGCAGTAAATTAAGAAATTTATAAATATATATCATCCTTAAATTTTTATCATATTATTTGAGATTGATTATATGAATTTTTTTCAGTCAAAGATTTTTATCTAGTGTTATAGTCATGAACTTAAAAATGTCAAGTTCTTCCTAATAATATCACATCGATCTCATTTTAAATTTTTTTCTAACTCTTTTACTGTCATCCATTAAAATTTTATCACATTTTCAACTGAAGTCGAGTTAGAACGATATCATATGTGTCCAACCTATCTAAATCTATTTTCTTTTATTTGTCTGTCAAATCTTCTGCAGAAATACTTATTCCTAATATTATCTTTTTTAATTTTAACATACATCATATTCTATTACATACTTCCCTAATGTTGAACTCATTTGTATAACTTTATTATATAAAAAATTATTAGTTAAATATCTTGGGTTCATAAATTATCAAAGTTTGATAAATATTCTTCGGTGTTAGGACGATCAAATATGCATAAATGGACTAAAATATGCTTGGCTCACAAACTGACCATAATTATTTCCATCAGAGAGAAAGAGGAGAGAAAATAAGCTTTTGACGAGATTTAATAGGATGGACAATAGTCTTTTAGCTCACTAATCCAACCATGTCGGACCGATCTAGGAGCATCAGGCTGGGATATTTGATATAATGCGGCAAAGTAAAGGGTATACATAAGGAGTTCAAGGTTGTAAGGATATTGATATATATATATTATATATTATATATATTATATATATATATATATATATATATATATATATAGAATGGACTTGTTACACGTTGGGGTGCTCGTCTTAAATATAAGGTGGCGGGTCCTACAACATAAAAAATGGGCAGCCCTACAAGTAGAATACTTTATGTGGTGGTGTTTCTCTTGTCGGTATTGGGACGAACGGGTCTCCACTAGGAAAGAGGGAAGACAGTCGCCGGTGCAGAAGAAAACCTGCAAAATTGGAAGGAGCATCAGAGGAACGCGGTTGAAGGAACGGGAGAACCCTCCGATGCCAAAGTCAGATCTAGACTGTCTAAATGAGGCAAAGAAAGGAAGGGTTCTTTGTGTGTGGATTTGCACGTGGGCTATTCTGTAGGGATTTCAAGTACTTTGCACCGAAAAGAAGCCATCAGTAAATAGAAATGCCGTAATCTATTCAACCCCCCCTTCTAGATTACCATATTGTGTTATTCCGCATAACCTTCAATTGATATCAGAGCTAGGTTTCTCCGATTTACAGCTTTTCGTAAATTGATCTAGCGATCAGGAGATTTTCGATCTTATGGATTCTAGCAAAGGGTATATGGCCGAGGGACATTCAGTAACTAGGCCACCCTACTTTGATGGCACTGACTACTCTTATTGGAAAAATTGCATGCAGGTATTTTTGAGAGCTCAAAATTACGAGTTGTGGAAGATAGTCAGTAAGGGACCATATGTGTTGCCCGAGGATGAAGACACCTGGACGAAAGACCAAATAGCTAAAGGAACTCTCAACTGGAGCGCACTAAACATGATGCAATGTGCGGTGCATCCAAAGGAGTTTTCAAGAGTCTTCACATGCTCAACAGCAAAAGAGATGTGGGACAAACTTGAACTCATTTACGAAGGTACGTCCAAGGTAAGGGAAACTAAAGTTAGCATGTTAGTGTCTGAATATGAAATGTTTAAGATGAAAAATGATGAAAACATATCAGACATGTTTGCAAAATTCATGCTATAGTTAACGGGCTAAAAGGTCTTAAGAAGGAATACTCTGAAAGTGACTTAGTAAGAAAGATACTTCGATATCTTACTTCATCTTGGAACACTAAGGCACTGTCATTGAGGATTCCAAGACCTTTCCAAAATGAAATTGGATGAACTAATTGGCTCCTTAATGACATATGAAATCAACATCAAAAGAAAAGAATTAGAAAAAATCCTAGGAAGTCAATTGCTTTAAAAGCATCCAACAAAACATCAACAATCCAAGAAATCCATTCAACAAGATAGTGATGAGCAAGGAACATCTAGTGAGAGTGATATGATGAAATGGCAATGCTCACTAGACAATTCAAGAAATTTCTGAAGTTCAAAAGGAGAGACTCAGGTAACTCCAAACCCTTCAAGAAAAAATTTTCACAAAAATGAGTCAACAAAAAATCTGATATTGTTTGTATGAATGCAAGAAACAGGGGCACATGAGAGGAGAATGCCGGAACTCAAGAAGAAGCTGAAGAAGGAAAAATTCACCTCCAAGAAAGCCAAAGCAATGTTGGCTACCTGGAGTGATGAAGATGAAGATGAAGATGCACAAGAAAACATTCGATGATGAAGAGTGAAATGCTTAATGGCTAGGAGTGATGACTACCGAGGTAAACTTCTCATTTGATGATTTCACTGCAAGTGAATGGGAGGAAGCATACACTACTCTATTTGAAATTTTTGTGAATATAGATCTGAAAATAAAGCATAAAAAAGAAATGCAACTCCCTTGTGCATGATAAGAACAATGATGAACGAATTGCATTCCTGACAAAAGAAATAGAAATGATGAAAGTTGATGAAAAGACTCATAATGAAGAGATGGATTGCTTGAAAATGAAACTACAAGAAACACGTTAAAGAAAATGACTGTTTAAGCCATTCTCTTGAATTCCTTCAAGAAGAACATATAGAAACAAAGAAAAAGTTGGAACAAACTGAAAAGGAATTGAAAGAGAATCTGAGGACTTGATGAAATTTGTAAAAGGGAAGCAAAATCTAGATGCGGTTTTGGGTGCTAAAATACATGTAACCAAGCATGGGTTAGGATATCAACCTGTCAAACAAAAGAAAATAGGAGAGTCATTGATCACTTCCTTGTTGATCCTAGTCCAAGCACAAGCAAGCATGTTCCCATAAAGCATAAAACAAGTCAATCTCAAACCAAAGTGTTGCAACCCAAACAATCAAACAAACAAAATGCTCCCAACAAACAAAAGAAAAAGCCACCTGTCGACAGATGGAATGGCGCCTGTCGAAAGGAAGAACAACTTCAACCAATAAACAGTCTATCAAGCAACAAAAAATTGAAAAAAAAATTCCTTCATGCAAAGTGTGTAAAAAGATTGGTCATGATGAAAAACAATGCGGAACAATCCAAAGAAACAGAAATTCAAAAAGTTTGGATTCCTAAACAATCTTTGCTGCATGAATGAAATTTTGGGACCAAAGTAATTTGGGTACCAAAACTCTGTCTGATCCACATATGCAGGAATGCCTAGCGCCCAACATCAAAACAAATGGTACTTGGATAGCGGCTATTCGAAGCACATGACGGGTGACAAATCTAAATTTGTTCCATAGTGGAGAAAGACGGAGGACAAGTCATCTTTGGAGGTAACAAAAGGCCAAATAATTGGCACAGGTAATGTTGGTAAGTGTCCCTCCAATTCAATTGAAAATGTACTGTTGGTTGATGGCCTTAATCACAACTTGCTTAGCATAAGTCAATTGTGTGATAGAGGTCACAACGTCATTTTTGAATCAAATTCATGTCAAATTGTTGATAAAGAAACAGGAAGTGTACAATTTTCTGGAAAAAGAGTGAATAACATTTACTTAGTTGACTAGATGATCCAGAAAATGATAACTTGTGTCTTGTTGCAAATAGACAGGATGAATGACCTTGTGGCATCGTAGGCTTGGCCATGCGAGCTACAACGTGTTGCACAAGATCATGAAGCTCAAATTAGTAAGTGGACTTCCTGACATTTCTTTTACAACAATGAAAGTTTTTGTGATGCATGTGCACAGGGAAAACAGACTCGGAAGTGTTTCAAATCTAAAGCACCGGTAAGCACATCTAAACCATATGAACTGTTGCACATGACCTTTTTGGACCAACTAGAACTCTAAGTCTCAATGGCAAACGTTTTGGTTTTGTCATTGTAGATGATTTTTCTAGGTTCACATAGGTCAAATTCTTGGCACACAAAAGTGAAACACTTACAATCTTCCAAGAATTCTTTAACAAGATTGAGCATGGCAATGTGAATAAAATATGTTCAATCCGCACCGATCACGGGGGAGAATTTGATAACAATGCATTTTCTGATTTTTGCAGGCACCAAGGGATTGAACATTTGTTTCTTCCCAAGGACTCCAGAACAAAATGGAGTAGTGGAGAGGAAAAACAGAACATTGGTGGAAATGGCTCGCACTCTTCTAGTTGAAGGCCAACTCTCCAAAAGCTTTTGGGCAGAAGCAGTGAACACTTCGTGCTACATTCTAAACAGAGCCATGGTAAGACCTGTGATAAGAAAACCCTTACCATTTGAAAGGTAAGAAACCCAACCTTGGGTACTTCCGAGTTTTTGGCTCAAAGGTATTTATTCATAACAATGATAAATCTGATTTAGATAAATTTGAAGCCAAAAGTGATCAAGGTGTTCTTATAGGCTACTCAGAACACTCTAGGGCATATAGGGTGTTTAACAATAAAACACGCACTGTGGAAGAAACTCCACATGTTATTTTTGATGAGACTTATGTCAAATCTAACAGCTTGAACGTTAACAGGACTGAAAAAGGGATGAAGGAACATCGCTTAAGGACCTACAAGTCAAAGCAAAAGACAAATCTGAAGAAGATTCCAAGACCAAAGGTGGATATCTTCACAGGGACTACGATGAAGATGATGAAATAGCATTCAGAAAACAAGATGAAACACTTGAAGAGAATCCACCAGAAAGTGAACCTCCTGAAGAGCGACATTCACAAGATCAAATTCTCAAGACAAGATACTCGGCCCTTCAACAATCACAAATGTGAGGTATTCCAAAGATCACCCACTTGATGATGTGATAGGTAGTTTAAATGACTCTGTTCAAACAAGGTCTCAAGTAAGACAAATAATTGAACATGATCTTTTTGCTTTTGTTTCTCAAGTGGAACCCAAAAATGTTGAACAAGCCTAAAAGGTAACTCGTGGATTGATGCTATGCATGAGGAACTTGGTCAATTTCAAAGAAATAATGTATGGTGTGGAGTTAGTTCTAGAACCCTGACTGAATTTCTGTCATAGGAACTAGAGGGTGTTTAGGTATAAACTTAATGAAGAAGGAAAAGTGGTCAGAAATAAAGCAAGACTCGTAGCAAAAGGATATAGTCAAGAGTTTGGTGTAGACTTTGAAGAGTCCTTTGCTCCTGTAGCCAGGTTAGAAGCAGTCAGAATTTTATTGGCATATGCATGCTCCCATAAGTTCAAACTCTATCAAATGGATGTTAAAACTGCTTTCTTAAATGGCTATATAAAGAAGAAGTCTATGTCTCTCAACCACCAGGTTTTGAAAATTCTGAATGCCTACCATGTGTATAAATTGCACAAAGCTCTTTATGGTTTGAAACAGGCACCTCGAGCTTGGTATGATAGACGAGCAATTTCTGGTAAGCAAAAACTACTCAAGAGGTAAAGTAGACAAACACTCTTCACTAAGAAAAGTTCACAATCAATAATTGTTGTTCAAGTTTATGTGGACGATATCATATTTGGTTCTACTAACCCTTCACTGTGTGAAGAATTTTCTAAACATATGCACAGTGAATTGAGATGAGCTAATGGGGGAGCTTCAATTCTTTCTTGGTTTGCAGGTGAAACAACATGAAGAAGGCTTCTTCATAAATCAAGAAAAATATGTCAAAGAGCTTCTCAAACGATTTCAATTTGAGCAAGCCAAACCAGCCTCCACCCCAATGAGCACAAGCGTCAAATTGGAAAATGATGAGAAAGGTAAACCGGTAGATGCAAAGCACTTCCGAGGTATGATTAGCTCACTCCTTTATCTTACTGCAAGTAGACCGGATATACAATTAGTGTTTGCCTTGTGCTAGATATCAATCTAGTCCAAAGGAAAGCCATTTAATTGCAGTCAAGAGAATTTTCGATATCTCCAGGCACATACAATTTGGGTTTTTGGTACCCAGCAGGCAGTAGTTTTGATTTGATCTCATATTCTGATGCTGATTATGCTGGATGTAAAATTGATAGAAAAAGCACTAGTGGATATGCCAATTCCTTGGCGGTTGCATGGTTTCGTGGGCATCCAAGAAACAACACTCGGTTGCACTCTCCACTGCAGAGGCAGAATGTGTCGCTGCAGGAAGTGTGCAGCTCAAGTGTTGTGGATCAAAAGTCAGTTAGCTGACTATAATGTTGAAATTGGATGCACACATATCTATGTGACAACACAAGTGCTATCAACCTTTCAAAAAACCCTGTCCAACACTCAAGGACTAAACACATAGAAATCCGTCATCATTTCTTGAGAGATGAAGTTGCCAAAAACCTTGGAACTTAATTTCATTCCACAGAAAAACAATTGGCTGATATTTTCACCAAACCCTTGTCTGAAGATAGATTCACATCCTTAAGAAGAGAATGGGTTTGTATAAAATGCAATGAAACTGACTATCCATTTTGGAGTACATGCTCTTTATGTGTGAATGACTATGTGGTATATCAAATGGTGAACTGTGGAAGAACAAGTTCGGCTTGTTTGAAAACTATCATCATGCGTGAGAAAACATTCTCCCGCAAGTATCCATAGTCCCATTGCATATAAAGGTCCTGTACTTCACATAGGATTTTTAGTTTCCTTACATTTTATCATGTTAACTCCTGAAACAATGTCTTTTCTGTGACCATGTGCTTGTGTATGACATTCTTGAAAGAACATGTTTGCCTTGTATCAAATGCTTGTGTGAATCCTTGCTTAGATGTTGGTCAACACGTGCACACACTATGGGGGAGGAGTTAAGGGTAGATGAGTTTTTCATGAGGAAACTCTTCTTCACTCATTTTTAATCCTCACTCCTTGAACTCAATGTGCACTCAAACTGAAACCAGAAAATCCACTTGTTCATATCTGTCGACAGACACATTCCATCTGTCGACAGGTACACTCAGATTTGCTATGACTGAAACTTCAATTCTTCAGTCTGTGGCATCTGTCGACAGAAGATTCTTCTGTCGACAGATACACTCATTCTCACTTTTTTCTCATTCCTTCTTCATACTTTTCAAGAAAGTGTTCATTACTTGACTTGAAGGTAAAAAATTGGATTGTTTGTGCAATATAACCTTACATATCCACTTCATGTCAAAGTCGTGAACCAAGTCTAATGATATTGATGCCAACACTGATTGAGCTCTTTTTAGATCATTTTGAACACAATGAGCAAACCAAATGATTTTTAAACATCTCCTTTGAATAACTCCCTTGTCGTTAAACATGAATCTAAAATGATTTGAAAAATCAGAAACTCTTGAATTTAATGTTCTACATTATCACTTGCCTAAAGAAATCTCATGTACTTGACGAAAAGTAAAAACAAAATAAAAGGGAGAAAAGCTACCTATTCTACGTTAAATAAAAATTTATCTCTCTTTATGGGAGGAGGTAGAGCAATGATGAAAATGACTAAGTAACCGGGGACATGGGCATCACCAATGTCGGTCTTCGCGTCAAAAGGTTGTTTCATTATCTCTATACAATGGCTTGATGGACACCACATTGAGTAAATGGGGGTATCGGCATCACAAATGTCTACCTTCACATGAAAAAGTGAAAGTGCTCCTCATTGCCACTCTTCCATCTTCGTTGTTTAAAGATTCTAAAATCATACCAGAAATAGAGTGAAGCCTCCGAAAACTTTTTATGTCAAGTCCATGTGCTTCTTGGGTAAGATGTTCTTGTGGCATCTAATTCAAATGTCATCTGACTATCATCTCTATTTAGATGCATGTTTTTCTTCAACGGCCTAATCAAAAGAGTTATTTAATTATCACTGGCAATTGTGAAATGTGTTCTTCATGATCTAATTAAAGAACTTATCGGTTTTAATTCAAAATCATTTTAGAATTGTGTCATGTCTTCATCATAATGGATATGCATTTTATATTGTAAATACACCTATTTTACCTTAAAACATCAAATGAACACTTGTCCCTTTGAAAAATCTTATCAAAAAATCAAGTTTTAGCCAAAATAAAAAAAAAAGGGGTTATCTGTCGACAGATAGATTGTCATCTGTCGACAGCCGACGGCCCAGATCCGTTTTTGAAGCAACCCTCGCGCCGGTTCAACTCCTTTTGTGGGGCCTCTCTTTTAAAACCCTTCTAAACCCATTCTAAGGCATCCCACGACACTTCTCACCTTCCCCTCTCATTTCTCTCCTCTTCTCCAAACCCCTCTCTTCCCCCTTCAGGGCTCAAGATCCGCTCGTCTCCGACGATCCTACTGCTCCTCGTCTGGGATCCCTCCACTCTCCCTTCCAATCGCCATTCTCACCCTCCTTCCTGAGATGGCACCCAAATCAAGCTTCTCGCTCGCCGTCGTCGCGCTTCGACGGACGCCGGAGAGAGTTCCAGGGCTCCTTCGAACGTCGCAGCAAGCAACGCGAGGATCGGTTGCCGGAACTATTGTTCCTCAAGGTCTCCGTCTTATCCGGGCCACCGGCACCTTCAAGAAACTTGTCCAATCCGGTATGTGGACTTCGAGTCCTTAGCACCGATGTTCCCCTCACTCCTACCCTATTTTGACACTCAAGGGTGGACATCCTTCTTGTACTCACACTTGCAATACTCTCCAACTGCCGTCACAGAGTTCTTCAATACCTAGGGCTTCCAATCAAGGAGATCTCTACTCTTCGGTGAGAGGCACTCGCTTTCGCCTCACCGCCAATCTTATCTCGACAGCCCTTGAAATTCCAAACTCAGGAGTTGAAATCTTCAACTACACTCCTTCTGCTTCTGAGTACTATGAACTTCTCACGTTGCAACCTTATGACTCCACTAAGGAAATTGCTCGTCTAAATGCCAACCTTTCCTCTTTGATCGGGATGATCCATCACATCTCACTACCTTAATCGTCCAAAGGATGGAAGCCGAGAATTAGTCACCGAGGTCCCAAATCTTTGTTCATATTCTTCCTCAAGTGTCAACAATCAATCTGTCTGAACTCATGATAAGCCTCATCTGTCGGTGTTCTCAAACACAAAAGATCAATGCCATACGCTTGCCCCATCACCTCTCTTCTCATTTTCATTGGCATTCCTATAGCTTCAAGTGAGCTCATCTCCTTGAAATCCCGCAGTGCTTTTGACCTCACTGCTGCTAATCGAATGGGCTACAAGATTGTAGACGGTAGAGTCACAAGGACTCTCAAAGGAAAGGAACCACAAGGAGTTGAAGAGTCATGCTGAAGAAGACAATGAAGCCGATGCAGCTAATGAAGGCAGTGATGAAGACTCTCAAGATGAGCAAATGCCTGATCAACCTCAAGAATTTGATGATGTACCTGTGCCTCAAGAACAATCTCTTCGTGATTACTTGGCACAAATGCATCAACAAATGATCTCAGGTTTTGCTAAGATGGATTCTAGATTTGATCAAGTGGACGCTCGCCTCAACTCACGGATGAGTCTCACGTGCAAATCCGAGACCGGCTTGATTTCTCTACTCGAGAGAGATGGATCCCGTCATCCTCCACCTGCTGGACATGACAATGAATAGAGGGTCTCAGGGTCGTTAGAGGTCATTAAGAGTCTTAGCTGGGAGTTAGTCTCACTTGTCCAGTCATCTTTTGATTGTTCATGTTATTTCCTTTCTTTTGATTTTTATTGAGTCATGTAATGATTGTCTCTTGTACTGTGCAAGTGAATGATCAATCAATGAAAACTCACAGTTCATGTTTATTTGTTCCTAATGTGCATGACTGACATTTTGTATGTTGTCAAAAAGGGGGGAGAACATCAATATGCATCAATGAATGTTTTTGTCATCATCAAAAAGGGGGAGATTGTTGGGTTTTCCATATAACATGTTTTTGATGATCACATTAATATCCTGAACATTGATTTAATGCAAATGATGTGCTAACTAACATGAAAAACATCATGAAAGTGATTGAGTTAAACATTACTAAATCATACATGTATATCACTAACAATGTATTTGCATGTAGGTGCACAAGCATGAAAGATGGAGCATTGAAAAGATGAGCAAATAGCACAAGAAACTGTCAAAGAGGGTATCTGTTGACAGGCTCAGGGCATGTGTCGACAGATACACACAGGCAACCCAAGACAAAACTCAGGTTTGCATCTCTGAGTGCACCTGTCGACAGATGCAATGTACCTGTTGACAGATACACACAGGCAACCCAAGACAGAACTCAGGTTTGCATCTCTGAGTGCACCTGTCGACAGATGCAATGTACCTGTGACAGATACACCAGGCAACCCAGGACAGAGCTCAGGTTTGTATTCCTGAGTGCACCTGTCGACAGATGAAAATTGCCTGTCGACAGATACACTCAGAAACTCAATTTTCTGAAACCCAGTTCTCAGCCTGAGTGCGCCTGTCGACAGATGCAAGTGCACCTGTCGACAGACGACAGAAAATGAGATTTAGAGTTTCCAAATCCGGCCCCACTTGGGTGTTTCCTTCCTCCACGATCCCCACCTTTACCTACACTATATAAGCATCCTTTTGGAGCCAAATTCGCAGAGAGCAGCCTTCCATCCAAGAGCCTCCAAGGGACCAAGAGGAAAAGCCCCAAATTGCTGCTTGCTTCAATTTCTGCCCAGACGTCGGGGAATCGCCATCCATGCGAAGTTGAAGCCGGATCGTCGTCAGTTCAACCTTCTACATCGATCAGTCTACATCTAATCGAAGTTTGAAGAGCGTTTGGACGATCCACGAGAAGAATTCCAACTGGATTTGTTCCCCAACTTTAAATTCTTCTCCATTTCACATTTCCATTCCAGTTGTGTGTGTGTGGTTGTGTTTCGAGCATCCTTTGTGCTTGATTCACGAATTTGTGGTTGTTCTGATCGTGGTTCATCAGACAACGTGTGTGTGTTTGAGTGTTGTGTTGAACTCGCTCATAAGCAGTCGTTTCTGCGTGTGTGTGTGGACGGTGGATGTAGGATACACGAGTTGTGTACTCCGAACACCTAAGTCATCGTGTTCTGTGGTTTGTTCGATTTTGCGATAGATGATTGGTAGGCACGGTGTTCATACACACGTTTGATACCTGTTCTCATTATATCAACTCAAGCTGTCTAATCTCAATCAAATTCTAATCAATTCATTAAGATTCTGCTGCACCGAAAAGAAGCCATCAGTAAATAGAAATTGTCGTAATCTATTCACCCCCCTTCTAGATTACCATATTGTGTTATTCCGCATAACCCTTCAGGTGCTTCGAAAACCTCGCTCGAGCGCCACTATATCGGGGAGAATACGATATTATTTGACTGCGCGAGGACCAAAACATATCTGATGGACAAGCCAGGGTGCTTCGCGCTCTCCCTAGACCTTCTGGATGCAGGGTTCCGGCTACAGGTGCCGGAGATAGCCAAGGACCTATTGAACGCGTGGAAGATCGCGCGATCCAACTGACACCCAACGTGGAGGACGATCTTGTCTTCTGCATCATGTTTCAGAAGCGAGGGCATCAGGCTTCGGTAGATCTCTTCCGAAACCATTTCAGCCTGGCATCGTCACCCCAGTCCGGAAATGGCATCATGTACACCAAGCACCGGACGAACAGGATGCAGATCCACTTCTCTGGCCACCTGTCGAACAACAAAGGGTGGACGGGATGCGTGTTCTTTGTTGGTCGGAGGAAGGGGGCCGGAGCTCCAGAGTGGGGATTCCCTACTAGTTTGTGCGAACTGTTGAAAAAGGCAGATATCGCACCCTTCCTGATCTAGGATGTAGTGAAGGCCTCGATGAATCTGTCCACGGTACTCGTGAACAATGTCGAGCTTTATCTGACGGAGTCAAGCTCGTTAAGTACAAGCTTAGCAAACCTTGGGGTGAGTTCCCCTCTTCAGACTCACATTTGGTCATAAAATGGCTTCTAACTATTGAGCAACTATTCCTAAAATATTATTAAACATTTTAGCACTGTTGTGTTGCTATAACAAAATCTTTTAAGACTTTATATAAACAAATCTATTGTTATATACCACAAGTTATTTATACAAAAATATATGACATGCAAAGGCATACTTGTATAACACTGTAGTATTACTTGTCAAAGTAATATGACCGTACTCATGCTGGACTTGGTGGATAAGGGTGGATCGCGATGCAGGAGACCGCTCCACCTGGTGCACTCTCGAGCATAATCGCGCCTACTCCAGCTGCTCTCTCCACCAGCGCCGAGACCTCCCACGATCACGTTGATTCCTACACATTCGGTTCATTGTTGATGGGGATGCTGGGGTCGCTCCCGGCAGCATCTTTGGCGGTCTCATCCGGTGCACATATCGTCCCAGATAGCCACGCTGATCGAGGACTCTATATATCTTGTCCTTGAGTTGGCGGCATTTAGAGGTGCCGTGGTCATGGTTACGATGGAAGCGACAGTACTTGTGTTGGTTGCACCTGCGGGGATTAGAACGCATCCTAGGTGGCCACCGAACATATTGTTCGTCCCAGATCTTGGCCAGGATCTATTTGGGGGCTACCATGAGAGGAGTGTATTCGGTGAAGGGGCATGGACGGCGTGGCGAATCTCCATTGCGCCGGCCCTTCTTTTGTTCTCAGTCGAAATAGTTATCAGAAGGCCTCTTCTTCTCTACCTGATCACCCTCTTTGACGCGGCTGGCCGTGAGGCTCTCCTCGCACGCAGCATGGCACTATGCGGTTGAGAGGAGCTCTGCCAGGGTCATTGGCTGCTGCACCCCCAACGTCCATTGGAGGAACCCGTCATGAGTGCCTTATATGAGGGCACTAGTAGCGAGCGGAATGTCCAAGCGTGGGATGCGTAGGGCTTCACTCTAGAACCTCTTGACGTAGTCCCAGAGAGCTTTGCCCTTCTTCTTCCACACAGACAGTAGTTAAGCCGTTGTGCGGGGTTGAGACCTCCCGCCCAGGAAGTTGTCGCGGAAGGACTTCTTCAACTGATGGAAGGAGGTGATGGAGCCCGCTGTGAGGGTTCAAACTAGGCCCTCGAAGTCTCCTTCAAAGTGGTCGGCAAGGCCCGACACTTCGCCGCGTCTGACGCTCTGTGGCACACCATGTGCGACTCAAACCCGTGGATGTGATCCTCCGAGTCGGTGGTGTCACCATAAGGGGCGATGGAAGGCAAGGGAAACTTCGACGAGACCCGGGCCTCTAGGATCTCCATCGTGAACGAGGAATAGAAGTCCAAGTCGTCGTCCGCTTGAAGTTTGCCCTCAACCCTGTGGACCATCGCGTCCATCTGACGGGCGCGGCTCTCCATACGTCACTCCAGGTCGACGATGCGACAAAGTCGTCTCTCCAGTACCGGGTCAGAGTGCACGGAATGTTCTCGTCGGGAGCCGGGAGAGTTGGCGCCGACGACGGACCTCGGAGGGAGTGGAGCCGCGAGTGACGCATCCTGTCATTCTGGTGTACGGAAGGCGGACTCCTCGCGATGTTCTTGGGGTGCGACGGTCATTGTCAGGATGATTCCAAATGCTGCTCTAGGGGCGGGGGGGGGGGGGGGGGGGGGGGGGGACTATTGGGGACGACTGTCTCGCCAGCTGAGTTCGGATTCCTTAGCAGACCCCCTGTCACACCCCTATGCGGAATATCGGAGCGCGAAGGCAGTTGCAAGTGAACGGGTATAGAGCGAGTACTAGACATCAAACCATTGAACAATAATAAATACTAAAACAATTTCATTCATTAATAATCTTTCAAATGCCTAGTTACAACCACTAATATCAGAGCCAGTCTATAGGGCCCAATTACATTGAAAAAAAGTAAAAGACTAAACTTCAAACCTAACTACTACAACGCTAATATAGCAATAGGACGCTGGGTACTCAAGACATCACTCCAGGTCATTCCCGTCCTCTTGAGTGTATGGTTCATCCTCGGTCTCACCTGAGAACACAACGACAATAACGCAGGGGGAGCGATAACGCCCAGTAGGACTTAAATCTCAGGATCAAGCATGTTTTAAGTGATTAATGTCTTATAAAGTAGGATAGCTAGAGAGAACAACGAGAAAGTATAGAAAGTACTGGAACACGATTACGAGAAACAATAGCACAATGCACGAGTATAGCACGACAAGTGTTGATATCGGATTGGCCGTATAACAAGATAACAAGTAAAGTTGCACAACAGTGCACAAGTCACGATAGCAAGTGGTGGTCGATATTCTTTCAACCACGAGATTCAAGTAAACCAATAATTAACTGTTTGATTAATTGATTGCCATATATCAAATCTTGCGTGTTCATGCGTTAGGTGTATTCCATCACCCATATCATTAGACCCTCGCGAGTTATAGCCTTCAGGTGCTCCTCCAAGGACCAGACCGGGCCCTTATAATGTTGCCTAGCATAGTCTTGTTTTTATATCGTAGACAATCAATTAAGCCAAATAGAGTACCAAGAAATAGATGAGAGTACTAGATAAATAGACGAGATAGTAGAGAGAACGTGAATAGACGAGCGAGTAGAGTATAGATGAGAGCTAGTGGACATTGCACGTAATGCGTGAGTAAACAGGCGATAGTAACAGTTGCTAGCACGGGCACTTGGTGTTAGCAGTCAGGTGGAACTCACGACCTACCACTGGCCTTGTATCCACAGGTCCAGAGGGTCCGGGTGATTTAAGACTAGAGTGAATCTTAATAGCCGTTTGGATCATATAGATCCCTAAAGGGTATCATAGGTGTTAGGGTACAACCGGCTCGTCGACCATGTGGGAATCCATAGACAGAGGAGACATATGGAGGCCTTGTACAAGAGTTCACTAGTCGGAGAAAGGAATATCCGACGGAGAGTTTACCACAAGCCAAGTAAAGTGTGGTATAAAATAGGTGCCGACTCTAGAGGAATTCTAGAACAGTGGAAGCGTCGATATCGGTATATAAAAACGCAAGAAACGAATACAAGTCCTTTAAAATAGGGCAATTAATATACTTTAGTGCAATAAATTATCAGATACATTAAGAGATATTTATGCCAGATTTCAGCCATATAAGGATAGTTCATGTGTGTGCATGTGTAAGAGAGATCATAGATAGAAAAGAAGTCGTGAATATGTATTTTAAAGCATTCAATAAAGGTCCATTTTAAAACAGGTGTTTTACTGCGTGTATGACTGTTAAAAAAGGCAACATAGGCCAGTAAGGATTGCGACAGGGGTAGGCAGATTGCGACAGGGCATGAAAAGGGTGGCGACAGGGCTGTCTGCTCAGGTGGTTAGAACGCTACAAGGGCATGAAGGGAACGCGACGGGTTCTGGCAGCAGATCGCGACGCCCGGTCTGTCGCAATCTGATCGCGACATGGGTATTGTCGCGACAGCCTTGTGAACGGCAGGCAGATCGCGACAGGGTGGCATGAGGGTCGCGACAGGATAGGCACAGGGATAGCGACGGCTTACCTGTCACTTTCTGAACGCGACGGGTAGGCTGTCGCAATCGGACCTCAGAAGGCGACATATCAGCCCGTCGCAATCTGGTGGTCTGCGCCTGGGTCTGACAGGAATCAGACAGGCTTTGGATTGCGGGCCAACTTGAATCAATTGATAAAGGGTGCTTTGAAAAATTAGAACAAATCACATGGTTTATGAAAATTCATGAAACAAATTTCTAACAACTCCAGACAGGCCAGGGTACATGCGTAAATAGGAATTGGCAGTTTTCAAGAAACTCGATAGGTTTTAAATTCATGCAACATGAAGAACAAGAACAGTGGCAACTTGGAATAGACGATTTAATTCACAACTAGAGTGAATCAAATTAGGGCTTTTAGGGGCAAAATATGCCTATCACCCCTCAGTTTATTACTCATGGAAGTGTACAGAACATTGAAAATCATAAGAAACGATTTGATCGATGGAAAAATATGAAACTTGGGGGTTTCGTTCAAGAGGGTAGGAAGAACCTACAGACAAGATTTCAGAATTTTAGCTTGTGAGAATGCCTACTTTTGACTCGATTTGTCTTATAGGGCTTAGAACTCCAAGAACGAGGAAGAAGCTTCAAGAACTCCTTCTCCCCACGAGATCCTCTCCTCCTTGGCCTCTTCTCCACGTCCAACAACCTTTGGCAATGAACTAGGGTCGGCCAAGAGGGTTTAAGAGGTGTATTTATATAAACACAAGTTCTTATTCCTACTACTACTCAAATTCCTCTTAATTCCGAGATTTCCTAACTCCACATTTCCTCTCTTGCTTTCCAATCTCTAATTGGGTTAGGATAGTATCTAAATTCGTGCTAGACTATATGGGGTAAGTTTAGGAATCCAATTTCAACTCTAATTGCCACTTTTATTGCTTTAATAATCCATTTTCTAATTATGATATAATTAAACTCCGAATTTAGGGTATTTTTTATATTCTCCCCTTGCAAATCATATTTTTGACCCAATAAACTCTAGAGGATCCATTAAGCAAAGCCCATTACTCTTTTCCATGTAATGGGTTTTATTTAATGCTCTTTTCATTTAAATATCCATTTAGCTAGGTTTTAATTCTTTATTTAAATTTTATTTTTTATAAAAATTCAGGTTGCTACACCCCATTAGTTGCTGCAACTATCCCTGAATGTAACGGCCTTGGATATTTATGCCCAATAAGGCTCATATCCAAGTCCGCCTCCCGCGATCGGACTGAAGTCTCACAGGGATATCACACACAAGTGTCCAGTCAGAATATAAAAAGACAACAACAAGTGTATAAGACACAAGAAAGTACATGTGCTCTTACCTATATACAACAATGTACAACTGTCCCAATACATTATTACATGTCCAAAAAGAAAGTACAACTACATGGGGCATACCTCGAGGGAGCACAAGCTCACCAACACAACTACCCCATTGCTGGTGGTACAAGTCTGCCACAACGCCACATCGAGCCAACACACAGCTAACACCTGAAAAGAGCTGTAAGGGAGTGAGCCTCAACAAGTCACTGGCTCAACAAGGACCCCCAAAAACAACACCTGAAAACTGAAGAGACCTCAACCCCAAAGGGTCACACCGGCAACACCGAGAGCCCAACCACATTATGCACCCATTAAACATAAATAAGTTGTGATTGTATATAACATACCAACTAACACAAATCCTCGGAAGGTAAGAGGAACAACAGGACTAGCACAAATACACTAGTCCGCCCAACATCTGAAATGCCTAGGCCACAGCCTCACAGGCTACAACAAATGATCGCCTAAGCCACAAGCCTCACAGACAAACCACTACCTAGGCTACAAGCTTCACAGGCAACCTACCCATGTAGGGTAACAGGCATTAACAAGCCAATCCACCACACACTAAAACCATAATCGGAAGCTTATTCCAAGAAGGGTACCACAACACAAAGCTACCCACGAAGGGTACAAGTACCTACTACCACGA
>JACBKR010001190.1:0-45302 GCA_014218235.1 Colocasia esculenta
TGTTTCAGAAGACAGCAGCTCTGCTGCGCATGCAGGGCAGAGAAGTTGACGTCCAGATCGCTGGACGCCGGAGTGAGTGTTGGCGTCCATGGTTGGACGTTGACACCACCTCAGCGGCCAGGGGTTGACGCCAATAAGGCCTTCGGCCAGAACCCTAATTATGCAGAAAACCATGCACACTAAGCTTCTATACATGCATATGTACATGGTATTATATTCATACTATCACCATGCAATACATACCTTATTTACGTTTAATATAAACACATGTACACGTAATTATACTATTTAATACCTACGTAAGTACGTACATACATACACAAGCACAATGTACACACATAAATACGAAAGAAATACTACGGAAATTCGAGGGTCTTACAGCTGTAGTCACTGCAACAAGTTAGGACATATCATAACGACATGCCCAACAAGACTTAAGAAATGGATAATAAAAGGCAAAATCAATGATACTAACCCATCAGGACCCAAAGAATTTGGGTACCTAAAACTTGATGTTTTTATTTCAGGATATCTCTCGAGCATCCAAATGGTATTTGGATAGTGGGTGCTCAAGACACATGTCAGGAAACCAGAAGTTATTCTCTCATCTCCAAGCTGAAGAAGGACAGTCACTTATGGAGATAATGGAAAGGAACAGTGATAGGCAGTGGCTCTGTGAATAACAAAGGAAAAACAGTCATAGAAGATGTGTTATTAGTCAAGGGATTGAAGCAACAATCTCATTAGCATCAGCCAGCTGTGTGACAGAGGCCATCAGATCAAGTTTCAAGATGTGATACCCCGAATTTTTTCTTTTATATTATGTGTGGTATTTACTTGTTGTGTGCCTAGAATGTGTATTTCACTATGCTTACTATAAATTTTATGCTTCATGAACATATGCATGTAATATATAATATTTTACATGAGAATAGGCAATTAGCTACATTGAGATATATTATGAATACTAAAAATCTTAGAGTCATAATACTTAAGTCATATTGTGCACGATAATCAAATACTGATGTGCATGTTGTAGTTATCTACTTCATGCATAGTGTATATAATTATGTTGTAAATATGGAAGTACATATTATACATATGTAAGTTACTTTATGCATGTGCTATCTATCTATTTAATCCTACGTACATCAATCATCTATAGTATATGAATAATATATATATAACATTGTCCATGTAATAGGTAATTTTCTGTGGACCATGTAAGTATATGTGTGCTATTTCATACAAGTATAAAACATACATAATTGTGCATGCATTATCTAGTTATCAATGTATGTAAATCTCATGCATATGGTGCGTGTTGTACACATAGTAAGAAATTATTATCATACCTTTGTAAATAATCATGAGTTTAATTCTGAGCATGCAAAATATATATTTAAATGTGTGTGAATTATTTATTATTGAGGTGCCTATTGTATTTATTATTTTAATGCACGTAGTTAGTGTTATGGGTGTGCGTATGTATACATACATGTGTTATCCTTGTTTAAATAATATTTATCTACTTTAAGCGTGTTAAATTATTTAGGGTGTGTAAAGTACTTGGATGATAATATGCACATACAATATTTAACTAATAATGGACACATTTAATCATAAGTTCATGCGTAATGTATGTAATTATGCAATGTGTACGTATATGTGCATATATGTAAGTATTGATGCATATTGTTCTTAATTATGATTAGTGTAAATTGTAATTAATTAAATATTACATAATGCAAGAATTTTATGTGGTAATGATATATGAATTATTTTTGCATATACTAAATTATTTTAGTGCATTTATGCATTAAATTTTAGGTCTGTCAGTGTTTCGGCAGCACAGTGCTGCTGGCGGCCAGGACCTGGACGCCAAGGCACTGTTGGCGGCCAGACCTGGACGCCAACCCCCAGTGGGCGGCCACCCCCTGGTCACCAACCTCATTCTGGCGGCCAGACCTTGACGTCAACTGCCAGGTTGACTACAACCGATGTTGACGTTAATATCCTGCTGCGTAACGGTTCCAGAATTGTTAATGTCCGTGTTTTGGCTGGTTCCAGATTAGGAAACCCTTCCTAAACCTGGGTAACCTACCCTAATGCGTACCCAACCCTTGAACCTATAAAATACCCACTCTGGGACGAAGGAAAGGCTTTCAACATTTGGTGAAAACCCTAGCTCCGAGATGGTGAAAAGCTGAACTTTAGAAGGCCGGATCCATCAACTGGAGGTGCTCCCCGAAGAGCTACAACATCTGGAGGATAGCCTATGCATAGAGAAGAGATCCCAACTCCGAGGAGCCATCTACATCGACAGGAGAAGAAGATCTAAGGCGTTTCCGAGCACCTTTTTGGCAGGGCCGAAAAGAGCTTCACCGACGATTCTGATCTTTGTAGATTTTTTTTAAGAGGCAAGTAAACCTAGATCTTGATCTATACATGTCCCCTAAGTCCTAGGTATTCTTACTGATTTTTCCTCGCGTCCTGGAACCCCGAATTCACCGTTGTATGAAAAGTCGTATGTATGTGCTGCTGAGAGCAAGTAGAAGGCAACATAGGTTGCAGTCAAGTTCTTCAGAAGAAGTTGACGGCAACATCCCTTGACGTCTACTTCTTCAGGACCTAAAGTGTGCTTTTTGATCTTCTTTTGCTGTTTAAATAATTATGGACATGGGTATACTCTGAAATTTTTATAGGTGATTGTATACTGTTAGTAGGTCATGTCATAATGTTGCCTAAATTTTTGTGAACCATGTAAATTATGAAAATTCAATAACTGTACTATGTGCACCATATAAATGTTTGAATATGGCATAAATGGAATTACTGTAAGTTAGGATTGCATAAATTTTACATGATAGTATGAGTACTAATATCTGACTTCTAAACTGTTATAACATAAACATGATCATAGTGCCATGTTTATGATGTTTCGATAATATGACTGAAATCTGTTTTAATTTGTAGAAATTATATTTACTGTTTGAAAATCCAGAAAATTGAAGATGTGATATGTTTACTGTTAGTAACCTGGGATAAAAATTTGGAACTAATCTGATGACAGTAATTGTGATTATTAGTTAAACTATGTGCTGATTATTCATATTGATTTGAATAAAAAAACTAATCTTATGTAATTCAGTAATTTGCTGCATGTTTAGAATTGTAATAGGAGTTGTTTACTTCTGAAAAACCATAGTATCATGATCAGGTCAAATGAGATATAGGCAAATGGTAAATAAGCTATGAAGAGGGATTAATAGTATATGAACAATACGTGACTAGTGTGTGAAAATGTGAATGAGTGAACGTGTAATAATTGGGCCAAGAATGACACTGCTACCCTAAATGCTTCGAGAGCTGTACATAGAAAGTCCCTATGGAAGGCTCTACATTGTAAAAGTTTGTCCTAAAGGCATTAGGAAAAATCCGGAGGTGGACAAGTACAACTGGATAGGGTGGAGAGGGCTTCTCCCGGTCTGCGCAGTTACCAAGATTCACCACTTCATTGCCTAGGTGGTGGGTATGTGATATGAGTTGTGTTATGAGTTATGTGATATGAGTTATGTGTTATGAGATGCGATGAGTTATGAGTACGAGAGATTGTTTGTGTCCTCTAATAGGTAGTTAGGACTATGTGTCATGGCATTTTAAGTAATGGAATATGAATAAAGTGTAAGATTATATGCAAATGTGGCACATGATGAGTGCAAATGATATGATATGTGATAAATGAAAACCAAAGAGTAAATGATGTGAAGAATGTGTGAAAAGATATGTAAGAGACAGTTAATGTTATTGAGAGTGTGCTTGCATGTGAAAACCGATGTAGTAATGCATAATGTTCATGTTTTCATACATTAATTACCTCATTTGCAATATCATGCTTATCATCATGTCATGTAGTTTATTGTTCTTCATGTAATAGTGTATGTGAATAAACATGAGTAACCATGTCATTTATGCAACATGCAAGATGAAAATGTAGAATTGTGAATTGGATAAGATAACATATGAACAAATGTAAATCCATGTAATTGAATGTAATTCATGTCAAAACAGCAAGTAAAGTGTAGTTATGAAGGTGATAAATGTATGTAATATTAATTAGGTTCCATGCTAGATGTGATGTTTGCTTAGTACAAAGTTTCATGCTTTAGTACTTATTGTTGCCAACCAATTTGACCATGTTTTAACTTCTCAATTCATGTTATAAAATATGAAACCATGTGTATGAGATGTATGTATATTTAAAACAGCAAGCAAAATGTGAAATTAAATATGAAAAGTGCATGTGAAAAGTGAATAGTCATCATATTAGTTTGTTCATTCTTTATGTCAATTCTATGTTCTAGTTGTAAAATTGTCATGAAATGAATTAATGTGGAAATGAAGGAATCATGTTATGTGTTAAGTGTAGAGAATATGTACAAGTGTATAGTAATAGTATCCATGATTTAGAATAAACGTATGATAGAATGAGGCATGTCTAGGTGATTAAAATGTGTTGATAGCTAAGAGTATGTTCCATGTGTTTGGGAGTTTAAATGATAGTATGTATTCATGAGTGTTTAATAGCTTAATGTGAATGTGATATGTTTAAGATTAAGTCTTTGTTTTACTTGCTGAGTCTTTGGACTCACCCTTGCTTCGGCGTACAGGTTGATAGGTATCCCGTGCTAGGGGAGAGACGCTATCTGGGAGAGGCTTTAGAGGAGCAAGTAGTAGTTGTATTTTCCTTTCATAGTGAATAAAATGTTATTTGGACAATGTAGCTCTTTCATCATGTAATGTGGACATGTCGTTCTATTTTTACACTATATAGACTGTGGAATATGAGATGGTGATGGACTGAGTTAAATTGTTGAATTTATTCCGCTGAATCATTTGCTATCTACGTACTTTTCAACCTATCGGCTAGTGTTGGGTTTTATCCCACTGTAATGACGCTCTTTATACCGATGGGGATTGGTATAATCGTACCGGTATGAGGAGGTCGTTACACAAGACTCAAAGTGCAGCATACTGAAGGATGGAGCAGTCATCTTTGAAGCTAATAGAGAAAAGAATTTGTATGTGCTCTATCTTGAGGAACTCAAGGAACAAAACGTCTGTCTGGCAGCAAATAAGGATAAATCTACTGAATTATGGCACAGACGACTAGGTCATTGCAGCATAGATGGCATGAGAAAATTGCTGAAGAAGAATCTTGTGGAAGGTCTACCTAAGGTCAGTGCAAAAATGGATGGTGTCTGTAGACCTTGTGCTAAGGGAAAGCACACCAAGAGCTCCTTCAAGTCAAAGACAGTGGTGACCACCTCAAAACCCTTAGAACTCCTTCACATGGATCTATTTGGGCCAATGAGGCTACTAGTCTTGGAGGAAAGAACTTGGATTTTTCATAGTTGATGATTACTCAAGATTCACATGGGTGTCATTCCTAGAGCATAAGGATGACACATTAGAAAACTTTGTCAGTTCAGCAAGAAAGTTCAGAAGAATCAAAACTTCAGCATTGTTTCTATCCGATGAGATCATGGTGGTGAATTTCAGAATGAAAGTTTGCTAAGTTTTGTGAAGATCAGGGAATGAGCATAATTTCTCAGCACCAAGGACACCACAGCAAAATAGAATTGCTGAGAGAAAGAATAGAACCCTATTGGATATGGCAAGAACTATGCTATCTGAATATGATCTGCCAAGGTATTTTTGGGCCGAGGCAATCAACACAGCAAGCTACATTATCAACAGAGTTTATGATCAGGCCAATCCTAAAGAAGACTGCATATGAACTGTTCAAAGGAAAGAACCAAAGATCAGCCACTTCAGGACATTTGGATGTCCTTGCTTCATCCACAACAATGGAAAAAGAGACATTGGTAAGTTGATGCCAAATCAGATGAAGGCATCTTCATGGGGTACACCTCTAAACCCAAAGGCTATAGAGTATTTAATAAACGCACTTTATTAATTGAACAGTCTGTACACATTATCTTTGATGAAACTAACCCTTCCTTGAGAAAGGAAGAAGATAGTGATAATGATGATGCAGATAAGCTGTCCAAGAGACTAAAGAATACATCATTGAGGACAAGAATGATCCACCTCTGGAAGACTTGCAACAAGAAGAAATTACTCATGAAAATCTTCCAAAGGAGTGGAGACACAAGAAAGATCACCCACTTGAGAATATTATTGGTGATCCATCCGTAGGGGTAAGAACAAGAGGTAATGTTATTCCCTGTGATTACCTAGCTTTTGTTTCTCAAATGGAGCTAGGACAGTCAATGAAGCTCTTACTGATGAATCTTGGATAATAGCCATGCAAGATGAACTAAATCAATCAAGAGAAACCAAGTATGGTCACTTGTTCCTAGACCATCAGACGTCCAGTCATTGGCACCAAATGGGTGTTCAGAAATAAATTGGATGAAACTGGTGTTATCTTAAGAAACAAGGCCAGATTGGTAGCTCAAGGCTATTCTCAAGAGGAAGGCATAGATTTCGATGAAACCTAAGCACCTGTAGCTAGACTTGAGGCTATTAGAATATTACTTACATATGCTCATGTCACGCCCTGACGCGGAATATCGGAGTTCGAAGGCAGTTGCAAGTGAAAGGGTATAGAGCGAGTACTAGACATCATCCATGAACAAGAATAAATACTAAAACAATTTCATTCGTTAATAATCTTTCAAATGTCTAGTTACAACCACTAATATTAGAGCCAACCTATTGGGCCCGATTACATTGGAATAAAGCAAAAGACTGAACTTCAAACCTAACTACTGCAACGCTAAATATAACAATAGGACGCTAGGGTACTCAAGACATCACTCCAGGTCGTTCCTGTCCTCTTGAGTGTATGGTTCATCATCGGTCTCACCTGAGAACACAATGACAAATAACGTAGGGTGAACGATAACGCCCAGTAGGACTTAAATCTCAGGATCAAGCATGCTTTAAGTGTTTAATGTTTTGTAAAGTAGGATAACTAAAGAGAGTAACGAGAAACATATAGAAAGTACTGGTACACGATAACGAGAAAACAATAGCACAATGCACGAGAGTATAGCACGACAAGTGTTGATATCGGATTGACCGTATAACAAGATAACAAAGTTTCACAACCGTGCACAAGTCACGATAGCAAGTGTTGGTCGATATTCTTTGAACCACGAGATTCAAGTAAAACCAATAATTGACTGTTTGATTAATTGATTGCCATAGATCAAATCTTGCATGTTCATGCGTTAGGTGTATGCCATCACCCAGAATAAGACCCCCCGCGAGTTATAGCTTTCAGTGCTCCTCCCAAGGACCAGACCGGGCCCTTATAATGTTGCCTAGCATAGTCCGTTTTTATCATAGACAATCAATTTAATGGCCAAATAGAGTACCAAGAAATAGATGAGAGTACTAGATGAATAGATGAGATAGTAGAGTGACGTGAATAGATGAGCGAGTAGAGTATAGATGAGAGCTAGTGGACATTGCACGTAATGCGACGAGGTAAACAGGTGATAGTAACAATTGCACAACACGCGCACTTGGTATTGGCAGTCAGGTGGAACTCACGATCTTCCCGCTGGCCATGTTATACACAAGTCCAGAGGTCCGACGTGATTCAAAGTAAGAGCGAATCTTCTAATAGTCGTTTGGATCAGATCGATCCCTAAAGGTGTAAAGGGTGTTAGGGTACAACCGGCTCGTCGACCATGTGGGAATCCATGATCAGAGGAGACTTACGGAGGACTTGTGCAAGGGTTCACTAGTCCGGCGAAAGGAATATCCGACGGAGACTTTACCACAAGCCAAGTAAGTGTGTATATAAAGCAGGTGCTCGACGATCTAGAGGAATTCTAGAACAGTGGAGCGTCGATATCGGTATGTAATCAATGCAAGAACCGAATACAAGTCCTTTAAAATAGGGTAATAATATACTTTATTGCAATAAATTACCAGATACATTATGAGATATTTTATGCCAGATTTCAGCCATATATGGATGGTTCATGTGTGTGCACGTGTAAGAGAATTCATAGATAGAGAAGAAGTCGTGAATATGATTTTAAAGCATTCAATAGAGCTCCAATTTAAAACAAGTGTTTTTACTGCATGCGTGACTGTTAAAACAGGCGTAAGAATATTTTAGAAAGTGAAAGCAATAAGTTTTATGGGTTTTCATGCAAAATTCTGTGAAGGCGACATAGGCCTGTAAGGAATGCGACAAGGGGTAGGGCAGGTGGCGACAGGGGGTTACACAGAAGGCTACAGGGCTGCCAGGACAGAAGGGCAGATCGCGACAGAGGCGGGAAAGGGTCGCGACAGGACAGGCACAGGGATAGTGATGGCTTACTGTCGCTTTCTGATCACGATGGTAGGCTGTTGCAATCAGACCTCAGAAGGTGACATATCGGCCCGTCGCAATCTGTGGTCTGCGCCTGGCCCTGATAGGAACCAGACCAGACTTTTGATTGCGGACCAGAAACATTCAACTTTTGATGCAGGGTCGTTTATAAAATCATAACTAATTGTATACACGATGAAAAATCATGAAACCAGTTTTAACTGATCTAGCATGCAAGGGTACTTCCAGAAATTAGGAATTTGAAAACAATCATGGTATCGACATAGTTCTAACCAGTTGAACAAGAAGCAACCTGATTTCAGGTGCAGCAGAGATGAATGATTTAATTCGAGCAACATGCTTGATAAAAATTAGGGCTTTTAGAGGCAAAAGATCCCTAACAACAAGTAGTATCTACAGTAAAATTTTCGTAGCATGGGAACAAGTGTACATGGAGATCTGATTTAAACATGATGACTCGGGGTTATCATGTATGCAGAACTTCAAAAATCAAGAACAAAAGATTGGCTCGATGAAAAATTATGAAACAAGAGGGCTTTTGTTCCTGGTGATTGGAACTACCTATAGATGGATTTGATTTGGTTTTGCTTGTGAGAATGCCTACCTTTGACTCAGTTTGTCTTCTAGGGCTTAGAACTCCAAGAACGAGGAAGAAGCTTCAAGAACTCCTTCTCCCCACGAGATCCTCTCCTCCTTGGCCTCTTCTCCACGTCCACAACCTTTGGCAATGAGCTAGGGTCGGCCAAGAGGATTTAAGAGGTGTATTTATATAAACAAAAGTTCATATTCCTACTACTACTCAATTCCTCTTAATCCGAGATTTCCTAACTCCACCTTTCCTCTCTTCTTTCCAATCTCTAATTGGGTTAGGATAGTATCTAAATTCGTGCTAGACTATATGGGGTAGGTTAGGAATCCAATTCCAACTCTAATTGCCACTTTTATTGCTTTAATAACCCATTTCCAATTATGATATAATTAAACTCCGATTTAGGGTATTTTCTTATTATCTTCCCTTGCAAATTCATTTTTTGACCAATAAATTCTAGGGGATCCATTAAGCAAAGCCCATTACTCTTTTCCAGTAATGGTTTTATTTAATGCTCTTTTCATTTAAATATCCATTTAGCTAGGTTTAATTCTTTATTTAAATTTTTATTTTTTTTCGCAAAAATTCAGGTTGCTACATCCTCCCCCCCTTAAAAGAATTTGGTCCCCAAATTCATATGACCTTACAGGAGAGAATGGCTTACCGAATAGATCCGGGTAGTTGCGTCTGATAATTCCTTCTGGTTCCCATGCGGCTTCTTCCACTCCGCGTTATTCCATAAGACCTTCACCACGTGAATGGGACGATTTCTGAGTTGTTGTACCTTCCGGTCCAATATCTTGATCGGCTTCTTTTCATACGTCATGTCCTTGTTTAACACCAGATCATCATGGCGAATGACATGTGTAGGATCGTACACATACTTTCTAAGCATGGAGACATGGAAGACATTGTGCACACTTGCCAAATTTGGCGGCAAGGCCAGTCTGTAAGCAACTTCACCAATCCTTTCAAGTACTTCAAAAGGACAATGAATCTTGGACTAAGTTTTCCTTTCACTCTGAATCTTTGAATACCACGGGTAGGAGATACCTTCAATAGCACATGATCTCCTATTTGAAATTCCAGATCTCATCTTCTCTTATCAGCATAGCTCTTTTGTCTAGACTGAGCAATCTTGAGTCGATCTCGTATCATCTGTTATCTCCCGGTTGTACTTTGTACCATGTCAGGTCCTAAACATTGTTGTTCTCCTACTTCTCTCCAGCACACAGGAGATCTACAATTCCTGCCATAAGTACTTCAAATGGTGCCATTTTAATACTCGCCTGGTAACTATTGTTATAGGCGAACTCAATCAAGGGTAAGTGTTCATTCCAATAACCCTTGAAATCTATAATGCAGGATCTTAACATGTCTTCTACAATTTGATTTGTCCTCTCAGTTTGCCCATCAGTCTGCGGGTGAAAGGCAGTACTAAAATTAAGCTTCGTACCAAGGGCAGTTTGCAGACCTTTCCAAAAATGAGAGGTGAACCTTGGATCTCGATCTGAGATGATAGATGACGGAATGCCGTGCAACCGCACGATCTCCTTGACATATAATGCAGCTAACACTCCACAGACCATGTACTCTTTATGGGTAAGAAGTGCACAGATTTGGTCAACCGGTCAACGATGACCCTTATGGCGTCAAGTCCACCACGAGTTCTGGGTAAACCCATGATGAAATCCATCCAATGCTTTCCCACTTCCATTCTGGGATATCTAGCGGTCTGAGTACACCGGAAGGTCGCAGTGTTCCGCTTTTACTTGCTGACATGTGAGGCAATGAGCTACATGCTCGGCTACTTCCCTCTTCATATTCGCCACCAAAATGTTCTTTTCATTTCTTGATACATTTTGGTACCTCCCGGATGAACAGTGTACTTAGTTTGATGAGCTTCATTAGTTTTTCCTTTTTAGGGCTTCGTCGTCTGGGACACAAGTTCTCCCTTGGAATACTAACCTTCCATCTTCAATCATGGCAAAATCCGGTTTGTCCGCTAGGTTTCCTTGACACGAACCAAGAATGGATCATTGTCCTGTTGCATCTTGATTTCCTCCAGCAGATTGGATTGGATCTTGAGATTGGCAATCAAAATATGATCATCCCTATGTTCAATATTTAAGTCTAGCCTCGTGAATTGTTCAAGTAATTGCATCTCGCCAAGTACTAGACTTGAGATAGATGTCATTAGATTCCTACTAAGATCATCAGCCACGGCGTTTCCCTTACCTGGATGGTACTGGATGTTGAAATCGAAGTCCTTGGATATTCTAACCATCTTCTCTGCCTCACGTTGAGTTCTTTTCTGGGAAATAGGTACTTTAGACTTTTATGGTCTGAGTAGACAGTGAATTGCTCGCCATATAGATAGTGTCTCCAAATCTTCAAGGCGAAGACCACAGCCGCCAGCTCGAGATCATGTACAGGGTAGTTGACTTCGTGGGTCTTCAGTTGTCTTGAAGAATAGGCGATGACCTTCTCTTTTGCATGAGTACACATCCTAGCCTGATTCCTGAGCATCGGTGTAGACAGAGAAACCTTCTCCCTCTATTGGCAGAGCGAGAATGGGTGCTGAGGTAAGGCAGTTTTTGAGAGTTTGGAAACTCTCTCACACTCTTTACTCCAGGAGTAGGGATTCTCCTTTCCGTGTCAGAGCGTGAGTGGTACGGCGATCTTAGAGAAGTCCTTTATGAACCGCCTGTAGTATCCAGCCAGTCCTAAGAAGCTTCTGATTTCGGTGACGTTAGTTGGTCTCTCCCCCAGTTGAGTACAGCTTTGACTTTGGAGGGATCAACGGAGATGACGTTCTTTGAGATAACATGGCCCAAGAAGGATACTTCTTCGAGCCAGAATTCACACTTTCTAAGCTTTGCGTATAGCTTGTTGTCTCGCAAAACTTGTAGTGCTGTCTTCAGGTGTTCTCATGCTCCTCCTTGGTCTTGGAGTATATGAGGATGTCGTCGATAAAGACGACCATGAACTTGTCGAGGTATGGCTGATATATGTTGTTCATGAGTTGCATAAAGGCTACAGGAGCATTGGTTAGACCAAAAGCATAACGACGAATTCATAATGTCCATACCTGCTCCTGAAAGCCGTTTTGAAGATATCGTCATCGTTGATCCTCATTTGGTGATAGCAGGATCAAAGATCGATCTTGGAGAAATATCGCGCTCCGGAAATTTGGTCGAATAGTTCATCGATCCTAGGCAATGGGTATTTTTTCTTGATGGTAAGCTGATTGAGTTGTCGATAGTCGATGCACAGCCTCATCGATCCCATCTTTCTTCTTTACGAATAGCACAGGAGCTCCCATGGTGAAGTACTAGGTCTGATGAACCCCTTTTCTAGTAGTTCCATCAGTTGCGCTTCAATTCCTTCAGCTCGGTAGTGACATTCGGTACGGTTGACGCGATACCGGTGCGGCTCCAGGAATCAGCTCAATGGCGAAGTTGACATCTCGTTCAGGGGAATCCGGCAGGTCTTCGGGGAATACATCTGGGTAGTCATGTACTATATGTATGTCCTCTATCTTGGACCCTTCTTTTCCACTACTATAGCTGCTAGGAAGGCAATAACAACCTTTCCTCATCATGTTGTGGGCTTTTATGGCGGAGACTAGAGAATCCGTCTCTTAGTCTAATCCCAGAGAATGCCAATTTAGAAAGTCAGTAAAGGTAACCTTCCCTTTCTTACAGTCGACACTTGCCCCATATGTGGACAACCAGTCGGCTCCCAAAATTACATCATAGCCTTCCATGGACATACACACCAGGTCAGCTTTTAGGTTATGGTCTCCAATCATTACATCGTCAGATGAAAATATTTGTTCAGTTTCTCCTTTTCCCCTAGTGGCATTGTGACAGAGAACTCACAACCCATGGATATAGGTTTAGCATTCAGAGTATCAGCAAAGTTGAGATATAATGAATGGGTTGCTCCATATCAAATAAAATGAATGCTGATAGAGAAAAACTTGAAGGGTACCTTCTACGATTCCACCCTCTTCGGTGGTCTCCACTTCCTGGACAGCTTGCAGTCGGCCAGGCTTCTTTTGCCCATTAGGGCGTTTCTCTTTCTCCTGCTCCTTCAGCACAGGGCACTCGGAAATACGATGATTGCGATTCCCGCAGCGTAGGCAAGCGCCTGCTTTCCTCCAGCACTCAGTAGTAGTATGACCAGGTTTGTCACAGTGCTCGCACTGGTCTTGTCGGTGTTTGGGGTAGTAGGTTCTTGAACTTCCTTTCTTGATTCGGCCCTCCCGTGATGTTAACGCTGCTTCTTGTCATTTGGGGCTTTGAGGAACCTGAGGCTGGTTCCTTCTTGACTAGTCTACCCTTAATGCGATCGGTAAGGTCGGTTGCATCCTCGAGCAGTTGTGCCTTCTTTACCATCTCGGCATAAGTCGGGATGTCGAGTGGAGCAAGTTGTGTAATATATGAAGGCTTGAGTCCATTAAGAAATCTCCTCGCCTTCATCTTTTCTGTGTTGACCAGATGATTGGCATAACGCGCCAATTGGGAGAATTGCGCTTCATACTCCGCGATCGTAAGGTGTCTCTGTTTCAGTGCAGCAAACTCGGAGGCCTTCCTCTCCTGGATCCTTTCAGAGAAGTATTTAGAGTTAAAATGCTCCTTGAATTCTGCTCAGGTGAACTGTGCATCGGCCCTGGTAGCCTCCACAGACTCCCACCATGCACGGGCGTCCCTTTCTAATTGAAAGGTTGCCAGTAGTAACTTATCACCATCCGCTCATTGCATGACGCAGAATGCGTTCCACCTCCTTCATCCAGTTTCTGCCTCGTCGGGATCAGTAGTCCACTAAAACGGGGCGGGTCAAGTTGCGAAAATTCCTATACAGATCTCCGGCTCCTGGGTTTCCACGAGCTCCAGCAGCCTGAAGTAGAGCTTGAGTGAGCTGCTGGATAGTTTGTTGCATGTCACGGAGTTGTGCACGCTCGGCTGCCATTGCTATGTTTTAAGTTCCTTCAAAAAGAGAAATTTTAATGTAAGATATCATGATTATACTAAGTTGGTGTGTGTGTGAGTTTATTTTAGCTAGTTACCCTTGGCTCTAACCTCAACTCACATAGGTGGATAGTTGACTCTAGTCAAGGATGTTAACCTAGATCATCCTATACTTACGAATACCTAGGCTCTGATACCATAAAACTGTCACCCCCGACGCGGAATATCGGAGCGCGAAGGCAGTTGCAAGTGAACAGGTATAGAGCAAGTACTAGACATCAATCCATTGAACAAGAATAAATACTAAAACATTTCCTTCGTTAATAATCTTTCAATGTCTAGTTACAACCACTAATACAGAGCCAACCTATTGGGCCCGATTACATTGGAATAAAGCAAAAGACTGAACTTCAAACCTAACTACTGCAACGCTAAATATAACAATAGGACGCTAGGGTACTCAAGACATCACTCCAGGTCGTTCCCGTCCCCTTAAGTGTATGGTTCATCCTCGGTCTCACCTGAGAACACAACGACAAATAACGCAGGGTGAGCGATAATGCCCAGTAGGACTTAAATCTCAAGATCAAGCATGCTTTAAGTGTTTAATGTCTTGTAAAGTAGATAACTAAAGAGAGTAACGAGAAACATATAGAAAGTATTGGTACATGATAACGAGAAAACAATAGCACAATGCACGAGAGTATAGCACGACAAGTGTTGATATCGGATTGGCCGTATAACAAGATAACAAGTAAAGTTGCACAACCGTGCACAAGTCACGATAGCAAGTGTGGTCGATATTCTTTCAACCATAAGATTCAAGTAAACCAATAATTGACTGTTGATTAATTGATTTCCATAGATCAAATCTTGCGTGTTCATGCGTTAGTGTATGCCATCACCCAGATCATTAGACCCCCCCGCGAGTTATAGCCTTTCAGGTGCTCCTCCCAAGGACCAGACCGGGCCCTTTTAATGTTGCCTAGCATAGTCTGTTTTTTGTCGAGACAATCAATTTAATGGCCAATAGAGTACCAAGAAATAGATGAGAGTACTAGATGAATATAGGAGATAGTAGAGTGACGTGAATAGATGAGCGAGTAGAGTATAGACGAGAGCTAGTGGACATTGCATGTAATACGACGAGTAAACAGGCGATAGTAACAATTGCACAACATGCGCACTTGGTATTGGTAGTCAGGTGGAACTCACGATCTTCCCGCTGTCCATGTTATACACAAGTCCAGAGGTCCGACGTGATTCAAAGTAGAGCGAATCTTCTAATAGCTGTTTGGATCATATCGATCCCTAAGGTGTAATGGGTTTAGGGTACAACCGGCATTACGTGAAGGCGACATAGGCCTGTAAGGAATGCAACAGGGGTAGGGCAGGTGGCGACAGGGGGTTACACAGAAGGCGACAGGGCTGCCGGGACAGAAGGGCAGATCGCGACAGAGGCGGAAAGGGTCGCGATAGGACATGCACAGGATAGCGACGGCTTACCTGTTGCTTTCTGATCGCGACGGGTAGGCTGTCGCAATCAGACCTCAGAAGGCGACATATCAGCCCGTCGCAATCTGGTGGTCTGCCCCTGGCCCTGATAGGAACTAGACCAGACTTTGGATTGCGGACCAGAATAATCAACTTTTGATGCAGGGTCGTTTGGAAAATCATAACTAATTGTATACACGATGAAAATCATGAAACCAGTTTTAAACAGATCTAGCCATGCAAGGGTACTTCCAGAAATTAGGAATTTGAAAACAATCATGGTATCGACATAGTTCTAACCAGTTGAACAAGAAGCAACCTAATTCCAGGTGCAGTAGAGATGAATGATTTAATTCGAGCAACATGCTTGATAAAAATTAGGGCTTTTAGAGGCAAAAGATCCCTAACACAAGTAGTATCTATAGTAAAATTTTCGTAGCATGGGAACAAGTGTACATGGAGATCTGATTTAAACATGATGACTCGGGTTATCATGTATGCAGAACTTCAAAATCAAGAACAAAAGAGTGGCTCGATGAAAATTTATGAACAAGAAGGCTTTTGTTCCTGGTGATTGGAACTACCTATAGACTGATTTGATTTGGTTTTGCTTATGAGAATGCCTACCTTTGACTCGGTTTGTTTTCTAGGGCTTAGAACTCCAAGAACGAGGAAGAAGCTTCAAGAACTCCTTCTCCCCACGAGATCCTCTCCTCCTTGGCCTCTTCTCCACGTCCAACAACTTTGGCAACGAGCTAGAGGTCGGCAAGAGGATTTAGAGGTGTATTTATATAAACACAAGTTCATATTCCTACTACTACTCAAATTCCTCTTAATTCCGAGATTTCCTAACTCCACCTTTCCTCTCTTGCTTTCCAATCTCTAATTGGGTTGGGATAGTATCTAAATTCGTGCTAGACTATATGGGGTAGGTTTAGGAATCCAATTCCAACTCTAATTGCCACTTTTATTGCTTTAATAACCCCTTTCCAATTATGAATAATTAAACTCCGAATTTAGGGTATTTTCTTATTATTCTCCCCTTGCAAATTCATATTTTGCCAATAAATTCTAGGGGATCCATTAAGCAAAGCCCATTACTCTTTTCCATGTAATGGGTTTTATTTAATGCTTTTTCATTTAAATATCCATTTAGCTAGGTTTTAATTCTTTATTAAATTTTTTTTTTCGCAAAAATTCAGATTGCTACACATCAGCCTTGAATTTAACATTATTTCAATGGATGTTAAATCGTATTTTTAATGGTTTTATAAAAGAGGAAGTTTATGTGGAACAACCCCTGGGTTTTGATGACACAGAATTTCTTAATCATGTTTTCAAACTTCACAAGGCATTATATGGTTTAAAGCAAGCACTTAGAGCCTGGTATGAAAGACTTAGTTCTTTTCTTTTAAACCATGTTTCAGTAGAGGTCAAGTAGATAGTACTCTTTTCATAAAGTCAAAGGTCAAACACATTCTACTAGTCCAAATTTATGTAGATGATATTATTTTTGGGTCTACTGATGAATCCCTTTGCAAGTACTTTGAAAAGTTGATGCAGGAGAATTTGAAATGAGTATGATGGGAGAACTCAATTATTTCCTTGGACTACAAATCAAACAAGGAAATGAAGGAACTCACATCTGTTAAGCAAAGTACACAAAAGAACTCTTGAAGAAATTTGGATTCGATAATACCCAACCACTGTCAACACCAATGAGTACATCAACAAGAATGGATAGTGATAAAGATGGTAAGAAAGTAGATCAAAAGATCTACAGAGGTATGATAGGTTCACTCCTTTATTTGACAGCTAGTGGACCTGATATTTATTTAGTGTATGCATGTGTGCTAGGTATCAAGCAGATCCTAGAGAATCACATTTAATTTCTGTGAAAAGAACATTTAGATGATTTAGCAAGAACTCATGACTTAGGTCTGTGGTATCCAAAATGTTGTGAATTAACTTAGTAGGCTATTCTGATGCTGACTATGCTGGATGCAAATTAGATAGAAAAGCACCAGTGGTTGTTGTCAATTTCTTGCAGGATGTTTGATATCTTGGTCTTCAAAGAAACAAAATTCAGTGGCACTATCTACAGCTGAAGCTGAATACGTAGCTGCTGGAAGTTGTTGTACACAACTCTTATGGATAAAGCAACAACTTGAAGATTTTGGATTAAACATCAAATCCATCCCACTGTTGTGTGACAACACCAGAGCCATTAATCTCACCAAGAATCCAGTTCAACATTCAAGGACCAAGCATATTGAGGTTAGATATCATTTTATTCGCGATCATGTAGCAAATGGTAATATTGAAATATCTTTTATTGATACAAATGGTCAGTTAGCAGACATTTTCACAAAAGCCTTACCGAGGAGAGATTCACATCTCTTAGAAGGGAATTAGGCATGGCAATTTGGAAAAAGGTTATGTTTAAAACCGGCACATTAAATTTCAGAATAAGCAATTTTTCCCTCCATGGCTTTAAGCAAAAGAAATTCAAATTATCCTTTGTACCGCTCTCTCATTGAGTCGGTTTGAATAGTCAAACTCTTTTGTTCTTCTCTTCTGCCGCGCTTTTGGCGCCTCACTTTCCCAGTGCATTTGTTTATTCATAAAATAAATGACAGAACGTTCGTGCCTCATCGTCTACCTTTTCCCCCTTTCATCCTGTCGCATGAGCCGATGCCCTAACAACTCATACCTCAACCCTCTGCAAATTGAACCTTCCTCCTCCCTCCCGCAAAATTCTTGAGGATCCTTCTCTTCTCCTTCCGTTTCAACCCTCTAGAGACTTTCCCACCTGAATCCATGGCCGCACCAGTCATCGCCGGCAGTTTGGGTGGCTACAACGCCGAGTTTCTAACTCCTGAGCAGCAGGAGAGGTTTACCTTTGTGAAGACGAAGCTCTGTGGCAATAAAGAAGTCGATGTTGCTAATCTGAGGAAAAATGGAATGAGCAACGGGTAGAATTGATCAATCAGATGCAGTGGACGAGAGTTACCACCTTTTCCGAGGTTAGTTATCTGGACCTGGTGAAAGCATTCTTCGTTTGTTTGAGAACAGAGGAAGATGGCTCCCTAGTTTCTTCAGTAAAGGGACCCTGATTAGAATAGACCCTGAGTTGCTGAAGATGTTGTTTGATGTGAAGACTTCCGGTTTAGTGGGGTTCACACTGTGGACGCCCAAGTGAAAGGTTTGGGAATGTAGGGCCGGGCTTCAAGCTAAGGGATGGCAAGCTTGATATAAATCAACTAACTACTTTCAACCGCCTCCTTCATTTTATTGTATGTCAAATCTTAGTTTCCAGAAGTGCAACATTTTCATCTTGCACAAGGCCGACTCTCACATGATGTACTGGGCCATAAAATAAGGAGATAAATATGGCCGAAGTGATGATGGAAAGAATGAAATTGCCAGAGATCAGATTTGGGACACCAAGAGCAAGTTAATGTGTCCCTGCCCTATGCCCACCTACTTACCAAGATCTTCAAACACTTCGGTTTGATCTTTCGGGGCAGTTGTAGAGAAAAATGGGCCAAGCAATCAGGTCCAGAACCTGAAGAAGAGTGGCTTCTCTGTGGAAAATGGTGTCTGGTCCAAGGCTTCAGTTGTTGAAGGCGAAGCCATCATTGACGACGCCTCAATTGTTCATCAGGAAATGGGATTAGCGGCTATGATCCCAGAATTTCTAGTGGAGTCAGTTTCAGTTCCAGCAGTTGGAGCAGCAGAATCATCATGCCCCTTTAGCAGAAGTTCAGCCTGAAATGTAGTAGAAGAAGAAAGAGTATCAGTAGCAGCTTCAGAATTTCCAGAAGAATTAGCTCTAAATTTTGCAGAGAGGAGAATTGAGGATATTCTCCCAGAGGATATTATTCCAGTTGAGGACCCCTACCCTCAACTGTCATTGCATCTATTCTCAGATATTATTGATTTGATTCCTTCCACCACTAGTGCTCCAGAAACTAGTGGCAGAGTTGCTGAAGGGGCTGTGGCATCAGGCCACATTGATGTAGCAATGGAAGATGTTCCAGTAGAGCTAGAGCCACCCAGCTGCTTAGGGTGACTCTGTGATGGCGGATGCTCCCATTCAGGGGGAGCAAGTATCAAATGAAGAAGATGCTCTTATTGAGGGGGAGCTATCAAAAGAAGGTTCAGTAGAAGCAACTCTAGTTGTTGATGGTCAGGAGGAAAGGCATAGAGATTCTCCAAATTTGGATGACAGAGAAGGGAGACTGCAAGCTCTTCGAGCTCAGATGATGATCAACCTCCTCCAGCAAAAGAAGGCAAGAAGAAAGGAAAAGAAGTTGCCTCTGAAGTTCCTCTCCTGGATGATACACCTTTTGAGAGGCAGGTCAACAGAAAATTGTTATAAATTTAAAGCTTGTGATTGAAAGGCTGACTGTGCAAGGTGAGCTAATATGTTCTCTCCAGTCAAATGTAAATTCTATATTTCTGAGCCAAGCTTCAGCCAACAAAGAGTTGGCTCAAATCAGAAATGCTATGAAATGGTTTAATAAGGAGATGAGTAGCATGAAAGGCATGCTCTCGGATATTATTAAGGCAGTTGGAGTTCAAGCTCCTCCTCCTCCAGCAGCTCAGGAGCCTGGAGAAAATGTATCTGGGCCATCAGGGCCAACACCAGAAGAGGTAGGGCCAACAGGCCAGCTGATCAGGTTGAAGGGCCTCCAGGGCCCTCTGAGCAAGGGTCAGGGCCATCAGGGCCATTGGAGAGTGAGTCTGTGCAGAAAGAGGCAGAAGAGTCCTTGGCACCCAAGCCCCTAGCTCCCTCTTCTCCCTCTCACACACCTATTCCTCCAACTCCACCCTCAGCTCCTACAGCTCCTCCTGCTCCACAAACATTCAAGAAGCCTCAATCCAGACCAATTTCTTCTCCTACTCCATTTCCTCCTCAGTCCACCTCAACTCCTACCTCCTCTACTGCAATTCCTTCTCCTTCTCCTATACTTGAGGCCCCTCCAGCATCCTCAGCTGGAGCCTCCTCCTCCTCCTCCTCCTCTAGTCCCTCCCTTGGACCAGTTGATGACCTCCCAACTACCTCACACTCTTTTCTTCATCCTACTCCACCCTCTTTCATCACTATCATACCTAAAAGAGCCCAACTTAACTCTCCCTTTGTGGAAAAGATAAAGGATGAGTTTGAGGAAGGCATTCTCAGGTCTGTGCTGAAGGTTGGGGAGCACATTCACAGGGCAGACTCTTCTAGTCCTGCCCCCAAGAAGAGGAAACTTACTTCTACCTCCTCCCTTTCCTCTGAACCCAAATACCCACCTTTGTGGTTTTCTCTCACAGTGGACAACAAACATCACTCGCTGTACAGAGAATATCTCTCAAAGGTTGTTTTTGCAACTATCATTAACCTTCCCTTTCTTGATCTCACAGATCATTTGAACACCATTCTTCCCTACACTTCTCTTACAAAATCAGAAATTCCAGAATATTCTCGCTTGCCCACTCCAAATCAGAAGACCAAGGGGCAAAAGTCACAAGGATCTCCTAAAGAAATTCATTCTTGCCAAATCTGCTAGATTTCCTCCAAGGGACCACTCCCTGACCTTATCTGAGTGGTTCAGGATGTATCACCAAGAACTTTGGGCGCCCTACATTCAAAAGGAAATCAAAATGATCAGGCATTTCATGCTATTCAACAACTACAAATATGTTAATAGACTTTTTGAAGTTCAGCTCAGCCAGTTCAAAAGGTCCATTTCAACTCTCACTCCAAGCATCTCTCAAACTTCAGATGTTCAGGTAGATTTTGCTACCCTCCAAGTACCTGAAGAGATAGCCCTTCCTCAAACCCATTTCCTTGTCATGGAATCCTCTGAAGGATCCATCATCTTTGAGTGTTTTGCCAGAATAATGGGCAGAATTAAAGTACAGAAAGGCTGCCTAGTTGCTTTTCCTAGATTCCTATTTAGGGAATATCACCAGGGCCTGTAAGTGCTGAAGTTCTAGCCCCCATTCTGTCTGAATGTGAAAGGCTGACATCCTCAGAATGGTCCAAGTTCTACCCCTTGTCAGCTCAGCACTTGTTTGAAATCAATGAAGCTCAGGACAGGGAAGGAAAACCAGCCATTTCTCCAGCTACCTTCTTGGATATGAATTCCATTCATCTTGTTAATGACCCTTTCAAAGTCTGGGAGCAAAAATACAAAGTTTATGTGGCTATGCACAAGGCTCTCAGAGATAACCACAACCACTATCCTGTGACAATGGACAATTCCTCACCTGTGCCAGCTTTGGGACTCGTCGTTTCCTCAAGATGACCATGGACAAGAATGCATATGCTGATCTTCTCTATCAGCACCTAGATCTTCATCTCAAAAGGATGGCTTCCACCATGGGACCATCCTACTCTGTATCTTTTGGAGTCTTTAAAACTCATTTTGAAGAGCAAGAAGCACAGGCATGGGAAACCATTTCCCATTTTGCCTCTCTTTTGTCTCCTGCCTTCTATTTACCTGTACCTCCGCAAAGTTAATGACATCTTCTTTGTGTACTCCTACTTTCTTTCTCTCTTCTTTCTTTGTCTCATATTGTCTTTTTGCTCAATAAGAAAAGGGGAAGAAAATATGCATGTCTGAAATACATTCCAATAATTTTCATCCATGCTTATTGTTCAGTTTTGTCATCATTAAAAAGGGGGAGATTGATGATCAGTTTGTCCCCATGAAATTTTAATTGATTACATATATATTTTTTATGATTAACAAACCAAACAAGAGTTTATCAATATATCTAATGAATATTTCATAAGTCTTAAGTACAGGAAAAATACCAAGGTCAAACAAGCAAATAAAGGTCTGGATTACTTCTCTGAAGCTTTAATCTTTTCAACATGATATTTCTCTAAGTCCATATCGTTTTCTGTTGATTATCATAACGATTTCCTTATAAGACTGAAAAGTCATGTTGTTTCAAACAAGTCGATGCTGTAACAATTCTATAAGTCATCGCAACGATTTCTTTAGAAAGCGTAACGACTTGCCTGTCATAACGATTCTATAAGTCATCGCAACGATTTCTTTAGAAAGCGTAACGACTTGCCTGTCATAACGATTCTATAAGTCATCGCAACGACTTCTTTAGAACTCGCAACGACTTGCTCGCCGTAACGATTTCTTAAGTAATCATAACGACTTCTTTAGAAATCGCAACGACTTGCTCACCGTAACGATTTCTGAAGTAATCATAACGACTTCTTTAGAACTCGCAACGACTTGCTCGCCGTAACGATTTCTTAAGTAATCATAACGACTTCTTTAGAACGCGCAACGACTTGCTCGCCGTAACGATTTCTTAAGTAATCATAACGACTTCTTTAGAACTCGCAACGACTTGCTCGCCGTAACGATTTCTTAAGTAATCATAACGACTTCTTTAGAACTCGCAACGATTTGCTTTCTATAACGATTGTTAAGTGTTTCACAACGATTTCTTCAGTGAACACAACGATTTGCTTTCTATAACGATTTGTAAGTGAGCACTACGATTTACTTTCTATAACGGTTTGTTAAGTGTTTCACAACGATCTCTTCTGTCTCATAACGACTTGGTCAACCTGACTTATTCATAACGATTTCATAAGTCATATAGTCATCGATTTCATATTGACTTGATATCTTATTCATATTAAAAGCATTGACTGGTCAAAGTCCACGTATATATCTCTCTAACGCTCCTGCATTTATGAGATCTGAACGCATCTCTGCATTCATGCAGACGGTATCATCCTTTATCATGCTTACTCTGATAACATCTTTAGACATAGCTTTTTGGCATTACTATTTTCATGTCTATTGCTACTAACGTTGACTGACATCAGAGACAGCTTAGCTGTCTGCTATTTGATATTGACATTTATGCAGACCTCTGCTCTAGCTCCTTGTTTCAACGTTAAGCAAAATAGAAGCCAAAGGATATCTCTGAAGATCTCATCTCTTTACGTGCTCAAGTGATCAAAAGACTATTGACTGGAAGCTTCCAGTACTCCAGGTGTCATTTAGTCTAACGACTACTTAGAGAGAGACAACGGACACTTCAACGTCTAAATTTCAAATTGAAGATATAAATACAAGTCAAAAGAACATAAGAAAGATACAACGCATGTTCAAGCATTCAAATTCTTCTGAAGAAGTCCAGAGCCAAGAACTTCATTCCACCTAGCTTTCGCTCTTTGCTCTCCTGACTGTAGTGAAAATCTTGAGAGAGCTTGTGTAGTTCTGAGAGTGTGCTTAGCTTAGATTCTTTTGCTCTCAGTGCTAGTTGATTCAGATCTTGGCTTGTTAAAAGCTTGATCTAGGGGCTTGAATTTCATTCATTTCTCTTTGAGGAGTTGTTTCCCTTCAGTTGTGAAGGAAGACCTGGTGGTGTCCAGGGTGTTGTTTCCCCTTCAGTTGTGAAGGAAGACCTGGTGGGGTATCCAGGGTGGTGTTATTTCCCTTCGGGTGTGAAGGAAGACCAGCTGAGCTGGGTGTTGTAGCGTCCTTAGGGGGACTGTACCATAGTAGTGGAATCCTGAGTTGTTGCTCAGGGACTGGACGTAGGACTCCTAAGGAAAGGAGGTCCGAACCAGGATAATTCTTGTGTTGTGTGATTGTTTTCCTTATGTGATTCCCTTTCGAACTCACTGCTACTAACCTCTATCGAAGAACATTGTTGTGTGAATGTTTTTGATTTACAGGTATTAATAGATTAATTTTAAAACACCTATTCACCCCCCCCCTCTTGGCTCGTCAACTGGGCAACATGTCCCACTGTCGTCTTTCCCTCAGCCAGACGTACAACCCAAACTAAGGAGTGAGGGTGTCCAAGTCAGACGACACAGACCTCGACGGTACAGCACAAGTACCGGACAAAGCCCCGAGCTAACAGCCTGGCTCACAGAGAACCTGGGGCACCCAACTGGAGAGGTAACCACGGTAGGCGTCTACTACCTGACAGCGCACACAGAAACCACATGCGCACCACACAAACCATGTGAAACCTCACGTAAACCTCGTGTACTGACGTCCACAACACGTGAACACCACCTACCTCGTGTGAACACTATGTCCACAGGCAAACTACTAGCTAGCTACGTAACCTGTAAGCTATCCTAGTAAACCACGCGCTTCCCAGAGCGCCACAAGTGCCAATGCACTACTCACTAACACTGAGCGTAGAGATAACGATAATCGAATAATCACATGCGTAAACCATGCACAAAGAGGGCCTTTCGGGCCAAGTCACGACAACCCATTGGGTCGCCTTTAGAAGGCGTCGCCACGATATGTCGCCTTCCGATCCGAACGCAACCTTTTTGCATGTCGCCTCCTGATCCTTATGCGACACATCACTGTGTCGCGTTCAGAACTCGACATAGGGACCCGTCGCCTTATCAGGTGGGAACCCTAATCTAGACTCTCTCCATGAAAGCTCATTTGACATCATACAAACCACCCTTAATTCTTCATTTTCAGGCTTTTGTGAATACCTAAGCATGCTATCTATTGTTAGAAATGCATTAAACTGATTAAAACCATATCCCATGCGATTTACTCCACGAAAATGGGAAGAGTTCACCTACCTTCGTGAAGAACGTGTTATGCAGTGATCTCCCGCATTTCCTCTGCTTCTCCTAACTCCTTGCAGCGAGGACACGCCGAAGATGCCAAAACCCAGCTGAAATTGCCACAGCTCCTCTCCCTGCTGAGCAGAAACCTTCTGCATTCTGCTTGGCTGGGGTTATTTTAAAACCTGCAGCGGTTCGGAACGCGACGCATCGTGGCGTCGTGACCAGGTCGCGATGGACCTGAGCATCGCCTTCCCAACGCCCCTGCCTGAGCGCTACACGTGGCGCACATGGAGACGCTCAACGCACCAAGGCGGCCACATGAACGCGACGGCCACCTCTGTCGCATTAAGAACGCGACAGACCTTCCTGTCGCGATGACAGGCTGAGAGATCTAGGGTACTGCAGGCCCAAAACGTCTGCCCAGTAAGCCCCAGAAACACACCACGGCACACAAGCCACATGGCCTCGCATTGGCCACCACAAACGCTAAACACACGATCCACGAGGATCCGAAAAATGTGTCAATGTTACATCATTACTGTGAATGAAGACTTTACTTGTAAAGACTCTAAAATAGGCAATGTGAGTTTTCTTACCTTTTAAGAGCTCATAGGAAGTTTTCTTAAGGACTAGTCCTACCATGACTCTGTTGAGAATATAACATGAGATGTTGATAGCTTCTGCCCAAAAGCTCCTTGGAAGATGACTTTCAACTAACAGAGTTCGGGCCATTTCAACCAACGTCCTATTTTTCATTTCAACAATCCCATTCTATTCGGGAGTTTTTTGGAAGCAAATCTGTGATCGATTCCTTTATTCATGCAAAATTCAGAGAACATATTATTGTCAATTCTCCTCCATGATCAGTAAGTATGGAGCATATTTTTTTGTGTTTCCATGTTCAATTTTATTAAAGAAATTTTGAAAATTTTCAAAGGGTCACTCTTGTGAGACAGAAAAATACCCAGGTAAACCTAGAAAAATCTTGCAAACTCAAATGATATTCACGGAGATTGAGTGTCCTAGTAGGACCAAATAGATCCATATACAACAATTTAAAGGGTTTGGAAGTTATTAAAGGTGCAACAGACTTGAATGATTCATAGTTTGTTTACCTTGAGCACATGCAGAACAAACAATTGCATTTTTCTTTTTCTTTATTTTAGGCAATCCATTCACAGAGTATGTCTAATTAATTTATTCAAAACATTTTCACTAGCACGACCTAGCCTACGATGCCACAATTGAAATAGATCATGCTAGTTATCAACTAAACAGAGATTTTCATTTTGATGTCATTCATGTCAACTAGATACACATTGTTATCCTTTGACCAAGAAACTTCATTTTTCCATATTCTTTTTCAACAATTTCACATGAATTAGAACCAAAAATTACCTTAAGACCCTTGTCACACAGCTAACTGATGCTCAGTAAATTATGATCAAGGCCTTCAACTAACAGCACATTTTCAATAGAGCTTGAAGGAATCTTACCAACATTTCCAGTTCCAATAATTTGGCCTTTGTTTTTACCTCCGAAGATTACTTGACCACCATCTTTCTCAGTCAATGAATAAAATTTTTCCCTATCTCCAGTCATATGTCTTTAATAGCCACTGTCAAGGTACCATTTGTCTTTCTTGTGGGCTGTAAGGCATTCCTGCAAAGAAATTTAGAAAGAAGATTTGGTAACCAAATTGCTTTGGGTCCCATCAGTTTTCTAAATTCAATGACAATTTATTTTGGAATCCAAACTTGTTTTACTTTGCATGCATTCACATTTGATCTGCAATATGCATCAGTATGCCCAGATTTCTTGAAAATTGTACATGACATGAATTTGTGTGATGTGAAGTTTTTGTTGTTTTTCATATAAGAGGTAGATCTAATAGTTGGCTTCAAATTCCCTTGATTATTGAATTGAACTCCTCCATGCTTGAATTGTGTTCTAGAATTTTTAAATTGATTCTAACTTTTGTGTTTTGAGTTCATGGATTGTTTTCCTTGAGTGTTCTTTTCTGACTGATTGTGAGATGTTGTTCATTTAACAAATGATGTTATCAAAGTCTGTCTAATTTTCTTTTTGTTCTCAGACTGAAAACATAATCCATGCTTAGTAGTGTTCATTCGAACCCCTAATATAGCATCTAGGTTCTATTTTCCTTTAACAAATTTGAACAATGTATCTTTTATATCATTCAATTCCTTTTGAGCATTTTTCAACCATTCTTGAAGCATTTCTTTCTCTTCCTTAAGTTTTTCATTCTCATCAGTCAAAATTTGTTTTTCTTTTTTAGTATTTTGGGCATCTTCCTTGACAATAGCAAGTTGTTCAATCAGATTTTCTTGTTCCCTTTTTAAACTAACAATTTCATTATTTAGAAGATTGACTTGTTTAGAATCTTGAGAATCATGCAATATGTTGTGAATTTCCCTTTTAGTGATTATTTTTCATATTTCAATTCACACAGTTTTCCAACAGAGTAGCATATGCCTCTTCCTAATCATTAATGATGAAATCTTCAAATGAAGAGCTTGCCTCAGTGTTCTCTTCATTTCTAGCCATGAGGCATGTAACCTCTTCATCTTCTTACTCACTTTCTTCTTGTTCTTCCTCATCTTCATCACTCCATGTAGCTAATTGCTCTGGTTTTTTTGAACATTTGATTTTTTAACATTCATAGAAAATTATGTCAGTCTTCTTGTTTGGTTCAATTTCTTATTGAATCAGTTTTCTTGGAAAACTCTTTCTTATTGAAAGGTTGAATTTACTTTTCCTTTCTCTCTCAAAATTTCTTGAATTGCCTTGTCATAAGCCAATTCACCATCATTATCTTCATCAGAAGATTCACCAGTTTCATCACAACTTTCAATCACATTTTTAGAAGTAGATGACGCTTTCAAAGCTATAGGTTTCTTTGAAATAATGACATATGCATTTCTTTTCAAGTTGATTTCATATGTCATCTAGGATCCTATCAGCTCATCTAATTGCATGGTAGATAAATTTTTGGAATCTTCAATAACAGTGGCCTTGTTTGCCCGGCAGATGGAAGAGACCTTAGTATCTTCCGCACAAGGTCACTGTTAGAGTAGTCTTTTCCAAAACCTCTAAGACCATTAACAATCAGCATAAATCTGCAAACATTTTAGAAATAGTCTCATCACTTTTCATCCTAAACATTTCATATTCAGATACTAGCATACTTGCCTTCGTCTCCCTACCTCAGATGTTCCCTCATAGATCAGTTGGAGTTTATCCCACATTTCTTTCGCAGACTTACATGATAAAACTTGGAATATTCCTTTGGATGTATGGTGTATTGCATCATATTCATCTCACTCCAGTTTAGTGTGGATTTGTTGATTTGCTCCTTGGTCCATAAATCTTCATCTTCTGGCAATTCACAGGACCCTTATCAACAATCTTCCAGAGTTCATAGTCTTGTGCTCTCAAAAACACCTGCATCCTATTTTTCTAGTAAGAATAGTCAGATCCATCGAAAAAGGAGGTCTAGTAACTGAGTGACCCTCAGCTATAAACCCCTTAGTGATTTCCATAGCTAAAACTCTTGATCGCTTAATCAAAAAATTAGCTAGTGCAATAAGAACTTGCTCTGATACCAATTGAAAGACATCAGAAAATAGCTTGAAAGACAGCGGAAAACTGCTATGATGAAATCTAGAAGGAGGGGTTGAATAGATTTCAAACCAAATTAAAAATTAATCGATTAACACAACAAAACCTATCAAAATTTTAGATCTGTGACTTATGCACAATTTCGAGCAACTTAAACAAATTGAGTGGTGTGTGAGCAACGAGCCTACCAATCATCTAACACAGAGAATGATCAAACCACAATGACACAAGGATTTAGGGTGGTTCGGATTACACAATTATGTATCCTACATGTACCATCCACACATACACACACACACAATGGCTTATGTTGCCAGTTCAAGCAGATCACAAAGATCCACTACAACACACACACACTGTCAAAATCTCAGATCTGAACACACACGTGAAATTGAGTTGAAGAGTTGCTCCAATTTCACAACACACACAAGATGAAAGTTTTAGAATGAAGAACCAGATGAATTAAGTGAATTGCATTGGAAAGGACTGGTCTGATTTCCCCATGTACTGCTCCCATATGAGGAATCAGAATTCCAGCTTCAGCTCAGAGATGTAGACTCAGGAATCTGGGAATTCCACTTGAGGTTGATCGATCAAGGTACCTGGATCCCCAATTCTTCATATCTAGACAGCAATTCTACACAGATGAAGCCTCTCTCTGGTTTCACCTTCTGCTTCTGGAGGATGAGGAAATGAGGTGTGTGTCCCCAAAAGATTTGTGGATCATGGGCATTTATAGTCCCATGTACCCACGACATGCCTTGGAGTCTTGGGGGCACAGAATTACCGCTCAAAAAGCCTTGCCCCAAATCCTTCCACGTGTCCACAAATTCACATCTGGAACAAAAGTCGAAGTGTGTTGACACAACTTGAGTTATGTGTCGACACATGTTCCTTGCATTGTATTCTGGCAGCATAGACTGATGACTTATGTCAACACACATTTCACTTGTGTCAACACACCTGACCACCAAACAAAAACCATGCTTCTAGGAGTACAAGATGCGTCGACACACAATCATCCTGTGTCGACACCATAGACTACTTGTCATCTGACTATTTTCTGGATGCAATGATTGTGTCAACACAATCAACTTGTGTCGACACAACTGGCTTCTTCACACTTCACTACTTACTGGATGCATAGGATGTGTCGACAAACAATCAACTTGTGTCGACACAACTGGCTTTCTTTCATGACCATTTGCACTGGGATTGAAATATGTGTCGACACACTATCATAATTGTGTCAACACCACTGTCATCATATCAACATTTCTCTGAACTAAACATGAAATATGTGTTAGATATGATTGAAGTAGAATATTCACATTTGCATGGATCATAGTTAAACATCATCAAAATAAGAGATCCAACAATCTCCCCCTTTTTGATGATGGCAACTATGATTCATCTATCATTTCAGTCTACTCAAACTAGATGTTTTAAAACAATCATATACACCATTCCATGTCATATAAAGAAGACAATCACATCACAAATTCACAGCATTTATTACAAAATCACAACATTCATTGAAAGTTGGGTTGTATTCATATGATATTCACATCAAACATGACATGCAATGTTCCAATCCAAAAATAAGCCAACAAAGTTTTAAAACACCAAAAAGAACTAAAGTATCACACATTACACCCTTTCTCCCCCTTGACATCATCAAATAAAATAGTATCATTGAGGTGGAGGTGGAGGTGGAGGAGGCAGCTTGTCCTTAATGGTCTTCATCTTGGCATCTAATGCACCCAGTGTTTCTCAAAAGCAGCTGAACAGATGTCAATCTGATGTGAAGAGTTTCTTCCATTTTCTGCAGATTTTCAAATATGTGCTTGCATCTGATTAATGCTATGGGACACTAGAGGATGTGGCATTTTGTTATCTCCAGTACTAGCATCATTTCTTATCATCCAAACATTGTGAAAATCAATTCGAAGTTCTGCAATTTCCTGATCAATATGAGCAGTATGTGCCTTCATGTGATCCATATCTTCAACAAAATGAGCAAATGACAATCTAGACTTGGACACTTGTATGACAGCCTCTTGTCCAGTGTGAATACTGTGTTGGGTATTTTCAAGTATGTCAGTGAGTAATGCTTGCAAATCAGATTGAAGACAAGAAAGTTGAGTGGAAGCATCACCCAATGTTCCAACTAGTCTGTTAAACCTTCTTGTGGCATGCTCAGCTAACTCTTGCTGCCTCAGAAATTGACTGTTGACAGTGTTCTCCAACCTTTGAATTCGAAGCTCAAAATTTGTGGACATCTCTCTCATTGAAGAGTTCAAGTTATCAAACTGAACTTGAAGAAACTTGTAAAGCTCAGGAGAAACAGATGAACCACCAGAGGAAGTGGATGCTGAACTGTGATGTTGATGGAAAAAGGAAGTAGGAACAATCATGTTTTGATGAGGGGTTGGAGATGCTTGTGGAGTAGATTGTGTTGGCATAGCTTGAGGAGTTTCTTGAGGTATTTCTACATTTTGAACATGCTCTTCTTCAATGTGTTCTGATGGTTTTTCCATTACAGGACCTCTTGTGACTTGATCACCCTCAATTCTAAATTTCATGAACTTGGTCACATTGTGCAAGCAATAGATATTATTCTGAGGAATCTTCTAAATTTTTTCATCCACAAAGATACACCAAATGCTCAAACACAGCAGTTAAATGAGCAGCATATGGAAGAGATCTTTGGAGTTCTTATGGTTTCAGAAATGATTTGAAACATGATCTCAATCAAATTGACTTTGATGATTTTCTTCATGCAAAACAGGAGAAACCTCTAAATATCTGTGAGTCTATTCTGACCACCACCTTGAGATGTGAGAATGGTTGTAAAACATGATGCACCAGTCTAAGCAGTGGGGGAAGGAATTGGCATTGAAACTAGTGACATTTGTTTGTTTTGAATTTGTCTTATCATGAGGTAGGCTTGTGAGAAGTGAATATGCTTCATGAAGATCAAATTCATATGTGCAATCATCCTCACCAGAATTAGGAACATGAAATAACTGAGATGCCAATTCTGCAGAGAAAGGATTTTGACACCTTTGACCTCAGACTTAAACCCTTCTTCTGTATCCACAATATTCAAATAGAATTCCTGAACTAGCCGTGGATAGAAGGTTCTAAACTCAGTGATGAACTTAATCCAACATTGAAACTCAAACAAAGGTACAAATTCTAGAAAAGCATCTATAAGCTCTTTATCAGAAAGATCAACAGCCCTGGTTTCAAAATTGATCTCCCTCCAAGTGAAACAGATTTAGAGGGTGTTGCCACTGGAGACTGGGAAGTGTCTAAAGTTTCTTCTTGCAACTGTGTTTTAGGGTTTGAGGAAGATGTACCGTCAGATGATGATGATGAACCACTCTCATCTAAAGAAGTTGAATCTTGCAAAGTCTTCCTTTTTGGGTACCAGGATGGCATTACAGACTTGCCTTTGCTTTGAGGTGTTGATCTACCCAGCTTTGAAGGAGTACAGAGGGGGTGGAGTTAGATTTCCTCTTCGAGGGATCATGGTAGAACTTTCTCCTTCTTTCCACTAGTGGTTCTTGGATAACCACACCCTTTGCTGCCGCCCTAGCCTTGGCTCCACGTCTGGGAGTCTCTTGGGAGCCATGGATTCCGAGATGAGGGATGATGGAGAATCCTGAAGGAAGCAGAGTGTCGTTCATCCGAGGTTGTAGGAGAAGAGGGAAGTTTGAAAGATGGAGAAACTGAAAAGGTAGGGTCGTCCTAGGGTTGAGTGCATTTAAGAAATGGATCGACACTAAAAGATAGGAGATAAGATGATCCGCAGGTCCATTTACCCAAATCCGGAACCAACTCCTGGGTCCAGTTGTGTCGACAAAAAAGAGATGTGTGTCGACCTAACAGCATGTTGTGTCGACACAAGAAGAGATGTGTGTCAACCTGAGATCAACCTATGTCGACACAGGATGGATGTGTGTCGACCTGAGATGACAAGAAAATTCAGAAGTTTGGGAAATGATGAGAAAGAGAATCTTTATTAAGATAAAAAGGATCTAAAACCAATTATCCAAGGATTTTTAACATGTTAAAGATTTCACATTCAAATTCTCATCATCATTCCTTTGCAAATTTATTGGTTTGAGGACTATCATACAAAATTTGACCATTTAATGATTTTGAAGAGCCTGGATTACAACTTAATTGAATTAAAATATTCTTTTCAGAACAATTCATTCTTTTAAACCTTACTAAACCAAAGTAAGGTGATTTTTCCAGGATAGGCATGCTCAGCTAATTTGTTTTCTGTAGGAATGAATTCTAATTCAATGTTCTTGTTTGCAACCTCATCCCTCAGAAAATGATGTCTAATCTCAATATGTTTTGTCCTAGAGTGTTGAATTGGGCTTTTGGAGAGACTGATAGCACTAGCATTGTCACACATAATAGGTGAACATCCAATATCAATGTTGTAGTCAAGTAATTGACTTTTGATCCACAACACTTGAGCTGCACAACTCCCTGCAGCAATATATTCTACTTCTGCAGTAGAGAGTGCAACTGAGTGTTGCTTTTTGGATGCCCACATTACTATGCAACCTCCTAGGAATTGACAATAACCACTAGTGCTCTTCCTATCATGTTTACAACCAGCATAGTCAGCATCAGAACATGAAATTAAATTAGCATGACACCAACTGGGTACCATAAACCCAAATCACATGTACCACAGCGATTCTAAATATTCTCTTAACAACAAGCAAGTGATTCTCTTTGGGACTAGATTGAAATCTAGCACAAAGACAAACGCTGAACTGAATATCAGGTCTAATTACAGTAAGATATAAAAGAGATCCAATCATACCTCTGTATTGCTTTGCATCAACCATTTTACCTTTTCATCACTGTCCATTTGATGCTTGTACTCATGGGAGTGGATGATGGCTTGGCTTGTTCAAATTGAAATCCTTTCAACAACTCTTTGACATATTTTGCTTAATTGATAAAAAATCTATCTTCAAGTTGTTTGACCTGCAAGCCAAGGAAAAATTGTAATTCTCCCATAAGACTCATTTCAAATTCACTGTGCATGTGATTTGAAAATTCTTCACACAGTGAAGGATTGGTGGAACCAAAAATGATATCATCCACATATACCTGAACTACAATGTTGTGATTGTGGACAGATTTTGTGAAAAGAGTTTGGTCCACCTTAACTCTTGAATAATTCTTACTAACCAGGAAATTGCTCAACCTATCATACCACGCTCTTGGAGCTTGTTTCAATCCATAAAGAGCTTTGTACAATTTATAAACATGGTTAGGTTTATCATGATCTTCAAATCCAGGTGGTTGTGCAACAAACACTTGTTCTTTAATATAACCATTCAGAAAGGCAGTCTTCACATCCATTTGAAATAGTTTAAAATTTTTGGAACATACATATGCTAGCAAAATTCTTACAGCTTCCAACCTAGCTACAGGTGCAAAGGATTCTTCAAAGTCGACCCCAAATTCTTGATTGTATCCTTTGGCCACCAATCTAGCTTTATTTCTCACAACTTTCCCTTCCTCATTCAGTTTATTTCTAAATATCCACCTAGTTCCTATTATTGAATTTTTAGGATTTCTAGGAACTAGGCTCCAAACATTGTTTTTTTTTAATTGATTTAACTCATCATGCATTACTTCTACCAAAGAATTATCTTTCAAGGCTTCTTCAATATTTTTAGGTTCCACTTAAGATATAAAGGCCATTTGGTCGTTCAATGATATTTTTGAAATGAGACCTATTTGAACTCTATCGTTGACATTACCTACAACATTCTCAAGTGGATGATCTTTGGAATATCTGAAGTTACCTCTTGTCTGTGTACTTACATTTTTAGTTGGTCTGTCTTGATCTAGTGTCGACCTGATGCTGTGTTGCGTCGACACATCTTCATTCTCCAGTGATTGATCTGATTCTTTCAATAGGATATCTGCATCTTCTTCTTGTTTTCTGCAAGAATCATGGTCATTAGTATTTTCACAATTCTCATCAATGACATGTTGAGTTTCCTCCACAGTTCTTAATTCATTATTAAATACCCTATATAACCTTGAATGTTCAGAATATCCAAGAAAAATACCTACATCACTTTTCTTTTCAAATTTATCTAGATCTTGCTTGTCATTATTGTGAATAAAGACTTTATTTCCAAAGACCCTAAAATAGGCAATGTGAGGTTTCTTACCTTTTAAGAGCTCATAGGAAGTTTTCTTAAGGACTGGTCTTACCATGACTCTGTTGAGAATATAACATGAAGTGTTGATAGCTTCTGCCCAAAAGCTCCTAAGAAGATGACTTTCAACTAACAGAGTTCGGGCCATTTCAACCAACGTCCTATTTTTCTTTTCAATAATTCTATTTTGTTCGGGTGTTCTGGTGAAGCAAATATGTGATCATTCCTTTATTCCTGCAAAATTCAAAGAACAGATTATTGTCAAATTCTCCTCCATGATCAGTAAGTATGGATCCGATTTTATTTATTTTTCCATGTTCAATTTTATTAAAGAAATTTTAAAAATTCTCAAAGGTGTCACTCTTGTGAGATAGAAAAAATACCCAGGTAAACCTAGAAAAGTCATCAACAATTACAAATCCAAATCGATGTCCACTAAGACTAAGTGTCCTTGTAGGACCAAATAGATCCATATGCAACAATTCAAAGGGTTTGGAATTTATTAAAGGTGCAACAGACTTGAATGATTTCCTAGTTTGTCTACCTTAAGCACATGTAGAACAAATAATTGTATTCTTCTTTTTCTTCATTTTAGGCAATCCATTCATAAGAGCATGTGTAATCAATTATTCAAGACATTTTCACTAGTATGACCTATCCTACGATGCCACAGTTGAAATAGATCATGCTGGTTAGCAACTAAATAGAGATTTTCATTTTTATGTTCATTCAGGTCAACTAGATAGACATTGTTAATCCTTTGACCAAGAAACTTTATTTTTCCAAATTCCCTTTCAACAATTTCACATGAATCAGAACTGAAAATTACCTTAAGGATTTTGTCACATAGTTGACTAATGCTCAGTAAATTATGATCAAGGCCTTCAACTAACAAGACATTTTCAATAGAGCTTGAAGGATTCTTACCAACATTTCTAGTTCCAATGATTTGACCCTTGTTTTTACCTCCGAAGATTACTTGACCACACATCTTTTCAGTTAATGAGCAGAATTTTTCCCTATCTCTAGTCATATGTCTTGAACAGCCACTGTGAAGGTACCATTTGTCTTTCTTGTAGGCTATAAGACATTCCTACAGGAAATTAGAAAGAAGATTTTAGTACCTAAATTGCTTTGGGTCCCATCAGTTTTCTCAACTCAATGACAATTTGTTTAGAATCCAGACTTGTTTCACTTTACATGCATTCACATTGATCTGCAGTTTGCATCAGTATGTCCATATCTCTTGCAAATTGTACATGACATGAATTTGTGTGATGTGAAATTTTTATTGTTTTCAGATAAGAAGTGGATCTACCAGTTGGCTTCAAATTCTGTTGATTATTAAAATGAAATCTTCCATGCTTGAATTATGTTCTAGATTTTTAAATTGATTCTGATTTTTGTATTTTGAGTTCATGGATTGTTTTCCTTAAGTGTTCTTCTCTGACTGACTGTGAGATGTTGTTCCTTAACAAATGATGTTATCAAATTTGTCCAATTTTCTTTTTGTTTTCAGACTAAAAACATGCTTAGTAATGTTCATTCGAACCCCTAATATAGTATCTAGGTTTTGTTTTCCTTTAACAATTTGGACAGAGTATCTTTCTTATCATTCAATTCCCTTTGAGCATTTTTCAACTATTCTTGAAACATCTCTTTCTCTTTCTTAAGTTTTTCATTCGTAACAGTCAAATTTTATTTTTCTTTTTCAGTATTTTGGCATCTTTCCTTGACATTATCAAGTTTGTTGAATCAGATTTTCTTATTCTCCTTTAAACTGACATTTCATTATTTAGAAGATTACTTGTTCAAATTTTGAGAATCATGCAATATGCTATGAATTTCCTTTTTAGTGATTATTTTCATATTTCAATTACACAGTTTTTCAAACAGAGTAGCATATGCCTCTTCCCAATCATCAACGGAGAAATCTTCAAATGAAGAGCTTACCTCAGTGTTCTCTTCATTTCTAGCCATGAGGCATGTAATCTCTTCATCTTTAAACTCACTTCCTTCTTGTTCTTCCTCATCTTCATCACTCCATGTGGCTAACATGGCTCTAGTTTTCTTCAACATTTGATTTTTTAGCTTTCTCTTCAAATCAGGACACTCTCCTCTCATGTGTCCTGGTTTTCTGCATTCATAGCAAATTATGTCAGTCTTCTTGTTTGGTTAAATTTTCTTATTGAAATCAATTTTCTTAGAAAAAATCTTTCTTATTGGAAGGTTTGAATTAACCTTTTCCTTTCTTTCTCAAAAATTTCTGAACTGCCTTGTCAATAAGGCCAATTCACCATCATTATCTTCATCAAAAGATTCATCAGTCTCATCACAACCTTCAATCACCTTCTTAGAACTACATGAATCTTTCAAGGCAATAGGTTTCTTTGAAATATGACAGATGCATTTCTTTTCAAGTTGATTTCATATGTCATCAAGGATCCTATCAGCTCATCTAATTGCATGATAGATAAATTTTTTGAATCTTCATAACAGTGGCCTTTGTGTGCCAAGCAGATGGAAGAGACCATAGTATCTTCCGCACAAGGTCACTGTTAGAATAGTCTTTTCCAAAACCTCTAAGACCATTAACAATCAGCATAAATCTAGCAAACATTTCAGAGATAGTCTCATCACTTTTCATCCTAAACATTTCATATTCTGATACTAGCATACTTGCCTTTGTCTCCCTTACCTCAGATCTTCCCTCATAGATCATTGAAGTTTATCCCACATCTCTTTCAAGACTTACATGATGAGACTCTGAGTATTCCTTGGGATGTATGCGTGTTGCATCATATTCATCGCACTCCAATTGAGTGTGGATTTCTTGATTTGCTCCTTGGTCCATAAATCTTCATCTTCTAGCAATTCTATAGGACCCTTACCAACAATCTTCCAGAGTTCATAGTCCTGTGCTCTTAAGAACACATGCATCCTATTTTTCCAATAAGAGTAGTCAGCATCAAAAAATGGAGGTCTAGTAACTGAGTGACCCTCAGCTATAAACCCCTTAGTGATTTCCATAGCTAAAACTCTTGATCGCTAGATCAAACACTTAGAAAGTGCAACGAGAACCTGCTCTGATACCAATTGAAAGACAGAGGAAAACAACTTTGATGAAATCTAGAAGGAGGGGTTGAATAGATTTCAAACCAAATTAAAAATTAATCGATTAACACACAAGAAACCAATCAGAATTTTAGATCTATGACTTATGCACAATTTCGAGCAACTTAAACAAATTGAGTGGTGTGTGAGCAACGAGCCTACCAATCATCTAACGTAGAGAATGATCAAACCACAATGACACAAGGATTTAGGGTGGTTCGGATTACACAATCGTGTATCCTACATCCACCATCCACACGCACACACAAAATGGCTTATGTCGCCAGTTCAAGCAGATCACATAGATCACACTACGACACACACACACACTCTGAGATAGTCGAAATCTCAGATCTGAACACACACGTGAAATTGAGCAGAAGAGTTGCTCCAATTTCACAACACACACAAGATGAAACGAGTTTAGAATCAAGAACCAGATGAATGAATTGAATTGCATATTGGAAAGGACTGGTTCGATTTCCCCCTGTACTGCTCCTAGATGAGGATTCAGATTTCTAGCTTCAGCTCAGAGATGTAGACTCAAGAATCTGGGAATTCACATGAGGTTGATCAATCAAGGTACCTGGATCCCCAATTTTCAGATCTAGACAGCATTCTGCACGGATGAAGCCTCTCTCTAGTTTTGCCTTCTGCTTCTAGAGGATGAGGAACTGAGGTGTGTGTCCCCAAAAGATGTGTGGATCATGGGCATTTATAGTCCCATGTACCCACGACATGCCTTGGAGTCTTGGGGGCACAGAATTCCTGCTCAAAAGCCTTGCCCCAAATCCTTCCATGTGTCCATGAATTCAGATCTGGAACAAAAGTCAAAGTGTGTCGACACAACTTTAGTTATGTGTCGACACATGTTCCTTGCATTATGTCCTCGAAGCATGACTGTGACTTGTGTCGACACAAATGTCACTTGTTTCGACACAACTGACCACAGACCAAACCCATGCTGCTGGGAGATACATGATGTTCGACACACAATCCTCCTGTCGACACCACTAGCTTCTTCACACTTCACTGCTTACTGGATGCATAGGATGTGTCGACACATCATCAACTTGTGTCGACACCACTGACGCCTTCAATTCTGAATAGCTTCTGTGAGCAGATGATGTGTCAACACATGATGTACCTGTGTCGACACAACTGGCTTCCTTTTCATGACCATTTGCACTAGGATTGAACTATGTGTTGACACACTATCAGAGTTGTGTCGACACCACTGTCATCATATCAACATTTCTGTGAACCAAACATGAAAATAGTGTTAGATATGATTGAAGTAGGATATTCACACTTGTATGGATCATAGTTAAACATCATAAAAACAAGAGATCCAACATCTCTCTTTGTAGAGATGAGCTATCGTTGTTCCGGTTGGACTATCTGTGTTATAGTTTGCTTGGGTGTTGTTAGTCAAGGTGTGGTGCCTTTGACCGTGCATCTGGCCACTGTGTTGGCCTGCTCACCTTGTTGTTCATTTCCAAGTTTCTCAGTTGCGCTGGTGGACTTTGTGTGTCTCTGTGGTTCGGGCGGTTTCCTCATTTTCTCGTGCTCGTGTGCTCTTACAGATGGTGGTCTGGTGAGTGCCGTCAGTGTCTGTTGGTTGTGCTTCTTATGAAGTGTCAGTCTTGCGTTGTGGTTTTTATCTCTTGGTGTGGAAGAGACTCGTTGCGTGTCTCCTTCCTCTGCTTTTCGTTGGTTGCTCAGGGTGTCATGCTTCATTGTTGTGTTGTGTCTCCAGGGTGCGCATCGTTGCGACCTTCTGGTGTAGTCATCTTCCCTTGAGTTGTTTTTGGGTTGAGCTGGTTGCTCCCCATGTTCTGTCGTTTCCTTGTGGCACCATGGGTCGGTGGACCTGATCGTGTTGTTTGTTTCTTAGATTGTTTCTTGCTGCCTACCTAGACAATTTGGGGCATTAGGTCCTTGTTGGTTTGGCGCGAGGTAGTATTATTTTCTTCTTGGGTTGCTTAAGTGAGAGTTGTTCCGTTGTGCATTGGTTTTTGTTGATTGGCTTGCTCGTGCAAGAGTTATTCTGGTGTGTGCTCAATTGTGCCTCGGCATATGCCTTGGAGGCTTTTCTTGTCGTCATTTTTGGTGTTTGGCTTCTCTATCAGTCGCGATGGAGGTGGTGCTTCTTACTTTTGTGTGACAGGGAGTCACTGTGGTCTTTTGCTCCCCATGCGGTAGAGTCGGTGCTTCGTGTTTTGTGTCCTTTTTGGAGCCGACGTGGTTGTTGCACTCTTGAAGTTGTTGGCTTTCCATGCGCTTCTCTTGTGGATCTCTAGTGGAGAGTCCCCTTCAGTGGGCCCTGTGCCATTTTGGATTGTTGGTGCGGTTGTGTGTGTTACACCTTGAGCATTTTTTTATGCTTCGTGGTTTTGTGCCTCAAGGGTTGGGGCCAGTGTGGCTTGTTGTGTTCTTTACAGTTCATGGTCCTTTGCATGTGGCTTTTTGGATGGTCTCTGGTGAAGAGTCCTTCCTATTAGCCCATGTTGTTTTAGCCACTGGTGCACCTGTGTAGCACTTTGCTTAGTTTTGGTGCTTGGGGTAGCACCGTGTGCTCATCCTCGAGTGTTTTGATTTTGTGTCATTTGGAGTCTTCATGCATTGTGTTGTATCTTGGGTGGCTCTTGTGCTGAGTGTTAGCACCATGTATTGCGTCGTGTGTCCCTGATCATGAGATTTGTGTGTCATTTCATGACTTCGCTAGGTGTTGGAGGCGTTGAGCTTTTCGCCTCTGGGACCCTTTGTGCTAGCCTGTACCTTGTGGTTGTACCATTATTGTTGTGGGTGGCTGCCTTGCCTTGTCTAGGTAGCCCTATAGGTGGTACAACAAGCTTTGGTTGTGGCTTGTGTCTGGGTTTTCCCTCTAGCTTTGGGAGCGAGTGTGTTCGGTTGTGGTACCCTGCTTCGTTTGGGTCCCTCTGAGGTCGACGTGTTGTCCTCGACCTCTACGGTTGTTTCGATTCCCGTGTGGTTGTGGTTTTTCTGGTGGTTGGCATGTTGGGTTCCTGCGCTTTGCGTTGTGTGTGCATGGCAGGCATGCTGCCAACTCTTTGTTGGTTCTCTGATTGTGCATGGTGTTGGTGAGTCTGAAAGCCCATGGCGGAGTTTCCTATCGGTTCCTCTACTGACAGTGAGGCCTATTGGCTTGCTAGTACTCGACCACATGGTTTTTCGACGTTGTGAGGTGCCCGGTTTTGACTTAACCTTAGACATCTTCCGTGCTTCTGTCGCAATGTGTCGCATTGAGGAGAATGTAGTTTCCCAGTTTTTATGGCTCCACGTACATTTGGTGTCCTTATCAAACCGCGAGAAAGGTCTGGGTGAGACCGAGTGGCGGTGGACATTGTTTCGTGTGTTGAGTATTCTCCACGAGCGTGATGTTGCTCTGGTTCTCTTCGTTCGCGTGGCATCTCAGCTTGGGCTGGTGACTAATGCTAGTTGCTGGTAGTAGTGTGAGGTTGTTCTCCTAAGTGTTGTGGTTGGTTCTCAAACGTTTCTCGTGTTGTTGTCGGAAACTGTGTACTCTGTCGGGTTTTGCTGGCGATAGAGTGGGTTGCTGATCGGTTTGTCCCAACAACGAGGTCTGTTGGTGGCAGCAGTTGTGCGATTTTTGGCTGGAATTTTTTGCCGTTCAGGTCAGTTTTGGCATTGTTCAGTGCTTGTGGGGATGTTGTGTTCTATTTGGACACCCTACTTGTCCAGAGTGAGCCATTAGTTTTCGGTTTGGTGCTGCTCGTGGGTTTGGAGCATGTTGCTTAAGCCGTTAGTTTTTCAGTTGGTTGCTCTGGCACATTTGGCGGGGGCAGTTGTTGCTACGAGGATGTAAGACCCTCGAATTTTGTTGTATTTGTGTTGCATGTAAATGATTCGTGTCGTGGATGTACGTATGTATGTATCTACGTATGTAGTAATTAGTATACTTATGTGTGTAGGTGTATAACTTAGCTATGAATATTGTATGTATTGCTTGATGGTAGTGTGGGCACAAAACTATATAGATATTCCGGTATATGTACTGATGTGCATGGGTTCTGCATGTTTTAGGCTCTGGCCGAAGGCCCTATGGCGTCACCCCTAGCCGCTGATGTGGTGTCAACGTCCACCCATGGACGCCAACACTAATCCCAGCGCTAACGATGTGGACGCCAACTTGTCTGACCTGCATGCGTTGCAGAGCCAGGAATTCTGGAAACAAGGTAGCTCACCCATTGGGAGATGTCCCCAACGGTCTGAAACACATCTTGTCACCCCCTACGTGGGAGAGAAGCATCTCCCATATGTCTAAACCCGAATCTGCTTCCCCACCCTCTCTTCACCTTTTGCAAGAGAGAAAGATAAGAAAAACCTACTTTCTGAACTGAGGAAAACCCCCCTTTGGAACCCCAAAATCCCTCACCTGAAGATTGTTCCGGAGATCTGCTGCTTCAAGGAGATTGCTGGATCGACGAGGAAGGCCTCCCTGACCTTGAAGGCACTGGAGCTTGCTCAGGAACCGGAGTCAAGCATTTCTAAGAGCTTCTTGGGACAGCCCAAGGAGAGCTTCACCGAGCCTTAGATCCCTTGGTGCATTTTTCCTAAAGGCAAGTACCCCATTCATAACGTCCCCGTATGTGTCTAGGTTGGTTTTTACTACTATTTTGTACATTTTTCCTCGTGTCCTAGACCCTCAGATTCACCCTATCTTGAGAGCTCGGTTTGTGTTCTGCACAGACCTGCATTGACGGCAAAGTCCCTGGTCGCTAAGATCATGCTTAGCGTCCATCGACTATGACGTTGACTTGAATCAGCGGCCAGAGACCGCCGCCAAGTTCATCTGGACAGAACAGCAACCTGTTCTGCCCTCCTCTATACGATTATTTTCGATATGTTTCACGATGAGGATATACTGTAAATCATTATATGTATGTATAATGTTGAGTGATGAATGTGGTGTGTGATGGTGAGTGTGCATGGTGGTGAATAATAGAAGTTATTTTTTTCCATGAATTACAAGCATGATTTGTTGTAATCTTGTCAATCTACTGTTGCATGATTTAGGACTAGCTTGTATGCCCAAGTTTGTGAGATCATGCATGTATGGGATCAGCCCTATTCTGAAATTTGAGATTTTGCCATGCTTGTGTGAATTATTGAAAGTGTTGTTTGGGAAATAGGAATTGTGCGTAAGTCATGATGAATCCTTGGTAAACCAAGCATCGCCCCATAAATAGAGGAATAAATTCTGTAGCCTATACATGTAGGGTTCAGACAGTAGCTTGCTAAAATTGTGACTTGTGTATATTCCATATCGACTTGAATTACGAATGGCATGAAAAAGGATGTTGATTTTCTGTAAATTCATTTTAACTTAGAAAAATCTGAAAAATTGCATGAAGGGTCCCTAAACCCGAAATCAGTTTGTGATTAAAATTTCAGGTCATTTGGACCAGAGCACGAGCCTTAAGAAAATTTCCATGAAAAATGTGAAATTGATGTATGTCATTGTAAAATGAGTTGTTTCTTGTTTTAATCCAACTTGATTAGTGGAATTACCTGCTTGTTAATGTCTGAAATCTGTAGTGTCATGTTAGGAAAACAGAGGCATGTGCATGTGATGAGAAAGTGAAATGAAGTGAGAGTGACATGTGTCAAACCATGTGTAAAATCGGTAAAAATGTGAAATGTGTAACTGTGCCAATGTGACACTGCTTCCGTAGAGGGCAGTGGAACCGTATCAGGGAAAAGTCCCCCTGAGAAAGTTCAATGTGTAAGTGACCCTAAGGGCATTAGGGGAAATTCTGGAGGTGGACAAGTACCACTGGTTAGGGTGGAGACTTGTTCTCCCAGTCTGCGTAGTCCAAGAGTCGCCATTGTATTGCCTAGATGGCGTCTATGTGATGTGATGTGTTTGTGTCCTTCTTTGGTGTTTGGACTATGTGTCACGGCACTAAATGTGAAAGTGTAAATGTGTAAATGTGTATGTTTCATGTTTAATGTGTAAGTGAACAATGTGTAATGTGTATGTGTAAAGCGCAATTTAAGTGATTGGAAATTTGTGTAAAGAAAATGTGAAACCAAAAATATGAAGATATGATATTGTAATCCACGTTGTGACAAATCTGAAACCATGCTAAATCAGTAGCTTCCTTGTTATGATCATGTTTACATGTACAAGTGTCTAGAACCCATGCTAGGGACAAATAAATGAGTATGTGTACAAATTCCATGTTCGGTTGTTCACATGTTGTGTCTTAAATAACATTGCAGCTCTCATGTGTAGGTCATGGTTACTAAAGCATGTGAAAACCAGCAAGCTTAAGCATGTGAAAATGGTTATGTATATGTATAAGAACATGTAGATTCCATGCTAGTTGTGTTCCCTCTCATGTGCGCGCGGAATTCATGTTAATGGCTTTCATGTTTTTGTTAAAATGCAAGTAGAATTTCATGAGTAGGAATGATTAGATAGCATGTGTTAGGAAATCATTTCGTTAAGGAAACTGAAAGCATGTATCATGTGTTTACTGATAGACTATCATGATAGATTTTCATTTCAAGTTTAAGCATGCTACATGTTGAGTCTTTTGCAATTGTGCTGTAGAGCCCCTATGACATGTATGTGTATGGTATGAGTAGTGTTACTCTGCTGAGTCTTTTAGACTCACTACTTGCTTCGGCGTACAGGTGTAGTTGGTGACGTGGCACCGTTAGAGGAGACGTGGAGACGGACTCCGTGCGCGGACATTAGACTGTGGAGCAGTTGTACCCTTTTGTGTTTTCATAGTATGTAAATGACATTGTACTAGAACTATCATGAGAAAATTGTAATGTGGACATTGTTTTATTTAATTCAGCAATTGAAATCATGTGAACTTTTAAGTTCTTTAATGTTATTGCAATTTCATGTATGCTAAATGTGGATGATGAATGAATGAGACAGTAGTTCTTTTTACTTCCGCTACTCTGTTCTATATTCACGTGTATCTCAGCTGAATGTATCATTGGGTAAATGTCCCACTGGATGACACGTTATAACCGACGTGGGTTGGTATAACCGTACCGGTATAATGAGGGCCGTCACAGAGATTGGTATCAGAGCGACCGTTGAGATTGCACATGAATATACATAAGTTTCATCTTCATTGCATGCTAAGTTTGTCCACATGTGTAGAAAACACTAATGAAGTGAAAGATAGATAAGAAAATGGTTAGAAAACTTAGTAACCTAGCTCTAATGGTGGCTGAAATTTTATTACAGCCATGGCTTCGAGAGGTAGGCGTGGCGGAGCGCCGGCCCGTG